>CAUYRT010083101.1:0-27727 GCA_963574885.1 Lepilemur ruficaudatus
ATTATGTTAGATGGCCAGGCACGGTGGCTCACGCCTGTAATCCTAGCACTCTGGGAGGCCTAGGCGGGCGGATTGCTCAAGGTCAGGAGTTCAAAACCAGCCTGAGCAAGAGTGAGACCTCATCTCTACTGAAAAAAAAAATAGAAAGAAATTGGCCAACTAAAAATATATAGAAAAAATTAGCCGGGCATGGTGGTGCATGCCTGTAGTCCCAGCTACTCGGGAAGCTGAGGCAGAAGGATCGCTTGAGCCCAGGAGTTTGAGGTTGCTGTGAGCTAGGCTGATGCCATGGCACTCTAGCCTGGACAACAAAGTGAGACTCTGTCTCAAAAAAAAAAAAAAAAAAAATTATGTTAGGTGACTGAATGCAAAATTATAGTATTTTCTAATGCAGTTCTCAACGTATGTAAAGAAGACATTTTAGACAACTAAATTATAAAGTGGGAATGCTAAAGGATTCTAAATGATTGTAAGGATATTTGAAATGGCAAATATTGATATTAGTAGATTGTGATAAATTTCAGATGTATAATCTCTAGAGCAACCACTAAAAAAAAATGCAAAAAGACATTCTCAAAAACACTATACGTAAAGCAAAATGGTACACTAAAAATGTTCAAGTAACCCTTAAGGAAGCAGATGAACAATAATCAAGTAAAACAAGTGGAAAACAAATACTAAAATGGCAGACTTATGTCTTAATCAAATATCAGTAATTTCATTAAGTGTAAATGTTCCGAATATACAATTAAAGGACAGAGATTGATAAAGTGGATTAAAAAAATGACTCATCCCTACAGTGTCTATAAGAAACTAATTTTGAATATAATGATAAGTAAAGATGTGCCATGCAAATACCGTTCAAAAGAAAGCTGGAGTGGCTAAATTAATATCACATAAAGTAGACTTCAGACCAGAGAAAATAACCAGAGACAGAAAGGGACCATTTGCTAAAAGTGTCAATCCACCAAGAAAGCATACAATTTCAAGTCATGGTTTCAGGTCTTAAAGATGTGGGGACAACTTTGATTATTGCACTTGAGTGACCCTGGGCTTTAGTTTTCTGTAAGTTTCTCCAAGATTCCGTGTTCCCACCTACAAAAATGGGACTGTTAGGGCTTGTGCTGTAGAGTTGTTCAAAAGTATAAATGAGGTCATTACATAAAAGTACCAGCCTCATGTTTCATATTTGTTTTTCCCTCGACTACACTATAAATGCTTTGAACTAAAAGCTGCAAATGGACAAGGGAAATCCTCCAAGGAGCTTCGACTTTTCAACTCTTTACTCATCGTTTCTTTCTCATGAATGGTCAGGAGCTTTGTTGGCAGATTATAATTTGGTAAATTAATAAGATATAGAAATGCAAATTCTAATTAACTTTAGGACCCACTATGTAATGCAGGGTGAATTAATGGGAAGATCAGCTGAGACAGAATATAAGGATAGTAAATTTTATAATATATGGTAATGGAGTGGGATCCAGATGACTACATGTTTTTACTTGGCTCTTCTTTTCATAGGAAAGGAAAGTAAGAGATGACAGAGATTAATAAAACCATGAAATTATTACTTAATACTTCACAAAATAAGAAGAATTGAAAACAGAAAGAACACAAAATAATTGCTCAAGTAATCTCATTTGATTTCCTTCCTTCCTTCCTTCCCTCCCTTCCTTGTTCTTTACTTTGCATCTTCTTCTTCAATGAGGAATAGAAGATCTTATCTCTTCCTTTAGAGCATAATTCTCACCACTGTGCGTGTTTTAACTACTCCAATTCATGATTTAGGTAGAACTAAACAAAAAGCTACAGGTGAAATTTAACTTTTCTAATTTCAGACTAAATGGTTTAGGCCAAAATTTAATATTTCAAAAGATGCTATAAAAGACTTTTTTAAAAGAAGAAGAAAAAAGTAAAAAATCATGACTGTGCCCCTCTCCCCCAGCATACTGTACTACCACCTACTATTGATAGGCATCCCCAAACTGGCAGGCACTATTATTTTAACCAATCATAAAAGATCAAAAGAATGAAGTAGAGAGATTGACAAATTTACTCTAAATTTCACATTATTTTTTAAAAAATAACAGTTACCAAATGAATTACTAAATGAATAAAGGAAAATAAAAGAGCTGAAATTTCAAAAAATCTAATATTAAGTATGAAGTTGAAAATTAATAGGAATAAAACTGATGTCCATAGATTTCTTTTGGGAATTCAATTCATTCTGTGTCACTGCATTCAAAAAACATTCAGAAATTTTGAAAACTTGTGAGATCTTGGACATCAGAGCTTATTAAAAGTCATGCTCTCAGGTCAAAGCTGAAGAAAAAAGTCTCTAAAACTGCATTTTAGATAATTAAACTGCCTTAGGAAAGAGTCGTAGATTAATACAACTCCAGTACCTCCTGGTTTTCTGCACTCTACAGTTAGGAGAGCTAGTAATTTAAAAAATCTAATTAGGTCATTGGATGTTAATCAGAAGCAAAACCCATGGTCTAAATGGAGAAAATGCTAACCAGGTCATAAATTTATTTTACCATATTTATTAATAATTGCTGTTATCTCTCAATTTTTATGTTCTTAGACTTTATATATCACTAACTTATAAAAGAATTTGTGGCAGTTTTCAAAGATAATCCTAATGTTAATTATTACTGTTTTTAAAATAAGTAGAATATTTGAAGAGGAGTAAAGAAAATAGACATTACCAGTATCTGTTATCAACACATGTCACCAGTATCATTATCCTGTTGGCCATGGCTGATGAATTGGATTCTGAAAAAATGTTATGATGTCAAGGTTGTAAGTATCATAAGGTGATTAAAGCAATAATTAGCTCTTTGTTAGCCTACATCAGAGATGTTTGGTAACTAATCATTACATTCACCTCCCAAAGTGTTATTCTCTTCATGTTATAGCAAACACCATAAGGCTAAACAATTTACTAGAATGTTCAATGGGAGAAAGTCCAGATTGATTCCTGCTCATTTGATTACTTTGATTTCAAGATAAGTTCATAAAAGTCTACATTTATAGACAAAGAATAAAACACATTATTATTATTTTTTTAAATATCAGCTGGCTTGTAGAAAAACAGGCAAAAATAAAAAAAAAACTAAGACAAAGCATTCAGCATCTCAGCTGCACAGGCTCTGTATACTCAGACTGAATTCCCTGTAGAATACTAAACAAGTGAAATGCTTCAGGGTTGTTTGTCCAAAGTCTTGAGATGCTGTGATTGAAAGTAACATGTGGAATCAGTTTGAGAAAAATAAACTAAGTCAAAGAAAATGGCTCAAGTAATAAACTAAGATAGAGTGGAGACTATTTAGAAAAAGGAAATAGCTTCAGAGAAATATTTTGAGATGCAGCAGACGGACATTTCAAAGCCAGAAAAACAGGATTTGCTTACGGAGAACACTCTTAAATATTACGTATCTGTTTATTCACTGTCTATATTTGGACAAAATTAAATACTGTCTGTAACGCAGAATATGTTGTAATATATCTCATTGATCAAATACTGTTTTTCTTTAATGAACTAAAAATAGAAAAGACTGCAGGTGTCTTGGCACGGTAGAAAAACTCCCAAGTAGGGACAAGAGAAGTAGGTTCTATCTAGTTCAGCCACCTAAGGCCCTGGCTTCAGTGTGGGAGTTTATTTTGCTTCTTTGGGTCTCCAGTTTTCATAACTGTAAGATGAAACAAGATGACTTCAAAGGTCCGCCGAGTTAGTTCTGTCTGTGAATCCGTAAGTCTGACACCTCCCACTGCCTTGGATGTTTGACAAAGGCTTTACTGAGGCTGCCATTCTGTTTTTTCACCATCACAAGCAAATACAGTGTAAGATACGTGGGAAATTTTATAGGGCAAAACAGTAACCTTGGAGAACTTGAATGACATGGCTAAAAAGGTTTTAATTAAACCTAAAAAGGTTGTAATTAAAATTATTCCAGAGAAAACTGAAAAATATTTAGAGTTAAAGGAGGCATTGAGTATTTAAAATTGGGTAAGAATGGTATTGAGTATATATATCTTGAAATATGTATAGGTGAAATCTATGTAGAAGCGTAATGTTTAGATTTTTATTCCATTTAGCAGACACATTTCAGTTTTTAGCACTATCTCGAAATGATCAAAAAGCTCACTGATTCCTTTCATGTTTTTGGTTTTGCTTTTGAGCATGCACACTAGATAATCTGTATGCACACTCTGAAATATTTTGGTCCTAGATCAATGAAAGTTAACACCAGGCCATACCTGCAGCCCATATCCTGGTGAGGAGGCCAAACCTCAGAGGAGTCATGCTTTTGAGAGGGAGATTAGGGGTTAACTGGGAAATTCTAGGATGGTGGCAGCCCAGGAGGATAGACACTGGAACGTTCTGGCTTCTGTCTTTAACGCAGCTGCTCAACTCTGCTGTGCCTCTTCTGACACTAACACCTCTTTCCAAAGAAAAAACAAGCAGCAATTAGAAAAGTGATGGTTCTCCACCTCTTAGATGAATGAAAGGGAAAAGGTGGTTATCAGTGCTTTCATGGAAGGAGCTAGTCCTTTATTATTTAGCAGAAGGCACTAATCCATGATACCATGTAATCTCTCTCGATGACTCATTTTCCTCACCTGGATAGTGTATATAATAGTAGTGTCTACTTCCTTGAGTTGTTGCGAAGATTAAATGAGATAATCCATTTAAAGGGCTTTGAAAAATGCAAGACACACATACTCATGTCATATAAATGTTGTTGTTCTTATTTTTATTGTTATTATCATCACAGCATCATCATCATTACTACCTGGAAAATGAATAATTATTTTCCAAAGATGAAAGAAGTTTACAAGTACAAATCCATTAAGCCTGCTAGTAAATATAGACCTATACATATAGTTTACTAGTCACTCTCTTGTTTCCTCATTCCTGGGGTCCTTGGCTGTCAATGATGTTGCTGGCACATAATGGGGACTCCAAGGATTGTAACAGCACCCTGAACACTTCAGATCCTGCAAGGGTGTGTGGATGATTAACACAGACACAACACTGATTTTATGTTCTGCACTGAATATTTCCTGAAAGAGGTGGGAATAGTATTCTAGGGTCACAACTAGAAATGGCACTATAATATGACATCCTAATGAGTACTCTAGAAATACATTAAACATATACATTTTATAGCACTTACAGTATTTGAACTTTAGGGGCTCTTAGAATGGTGCCTGACTTGTGGTGTTACGGAAGGATGTGTCACCATCATCATCATCATCTTTATAGTGACAATATATTATTATCATCATTGTTCTTGTAATAACTTATGTACCTGTCTATTCTCTCCAACCATTATAAGAGAAAACTTCTCCAAAACAGAGATCATGGTTTATTCTTCTTGATACCCCTAGTATGTCACATACTGCTTAACCTCAGAAATATTCATTAATAAATGAATAACTGAATACATAAATGGATGCAAGAATGACTAATAAAATAATTAAGCAAGAGTAAGTCAGAGCAATTTGACTTGTTGGTCATATTCTATGCCACTTTCACCATCTGATCATTCCCCTAATCTCTTGCCGAGCTGTTGCCAAATTTGATTTGTGACTTTGCTAAAATATATGTTGGCTTCTATAAGCCTTATTAATCTCTTTCTTCTTGCTAACTTGTGTTTGGATAATATAATGCTGAGGGGGTACAACTCTGGAAATAAACCTAAATGTTTCTGTGAAATGGAAATAAAGACTAGTTTGGGCTAGATAAATATGAATCTAAGTAAAGAAATGATATTAGTTTCACGATCTCGTGTGTGTGTAGTGTGTGTGTGTGTGTGTAAAACTGTCATACAATAGTCACCAACATCCCTGAGGTTTTAATTCAGGGCTTCTCAGCTTTGTTGAAACTAGTCACCTTCTTTACAGGTCCAGAGCTTCAGTTCTTATCCATAGAAACTTGGTTACCCGGTAATAACTCACACTATCAAAATTCATGAGAGGCTGATGTACAAACCAGAATGCTGATATTTTCATTTATGCACACCACCGGAAACAGTCATAAAGACCACTTTGCTAGTGTATTCTTTCCTTGGAGAGACCTTTATTTTGGTGGCAAAATTATAACCAGAGAGTTGCTTGGAGATCAAAAAGTTAAAACTAAGGAGAATTATATAGTCTTAATAGAAGGGTAAGGCAGTTCTTCAGTTTGTAGGAATAGCATATTCTGTGTCCTTTCTTTGGAACACCCCCTTTCCTGGAAATGTAGAAAGACCTAGGACCAATACCTTGATGTAGCCTCAAGGACTGCCGTGAGGAATGAATGAGACAGTATATATGTAAGATATACTGCCAGGTAACTAGTAGTTATTCTACATCACTTTTCTTCCAATTAGGTTATGTGTACCCCTGAGGAAAGATAAACACTTTCTATCTTGATCTCCCTGAGAATATCTTTTACTTACCAGAATTTTAACATGCACATATTTTAGGAGTATGAAAACTTCTTGAGCACCAAGCCAAGGAAATTCAATATCTATGTGAGAAGAACATCTTTAATCAAGGCCCCTAACTTCCACACCATCCCTCTCTTTAAGAGATCAATTTTCAGCAGAATTTTGCCTTTTATGTTTAATAACTACTTACCAGAATACAGAAAATACTTGTACCATTTTGATCAATTGGATACTTCTAACAATTGTAATAATAATTCACTCAATCTAGGGAAATAATCCAACATATTGGGTATTAGTGTCACAGAAAGCTTTTTAAAATGTTCAATTTTAATTTATATACATATTTTTATTGCAAAGAATTATGATAAATTTATCAGTAAAAGATTAAAATATATTATGTTGGAATAAGTTTTGTGGGAGAATTAAAATGAAAATATGATATTAATGGTAAAGAACCATGTAAAAATTCTGACTTTTAAGATCCTATATATATGTATTTTTAAGTGAAAAATGTTGAGTTACAGGGGGTTTTTTGGCATTGATTCATTTTTTAAAAATGGTATCACACTTTTACGGTCAGAAATGACTTCTTTTATAACACAGCAATTGTATCTTATCATGAAATATTTTAGAAGTCAACTTTAAAATAAGGGAGGATATAAATAGGTTTCCAAATTATTTTAAAGGAGATACAAGAAAAAAATCTTGAAGAGCATTGCAGTAAATTGATTACCTGTTTTCTATAGAAACATTTTCTATTAAAAAATATCAATGATTAAGCCACAGATTTAGGAAAACTAATATAGTAAGGTGTGCTGTCTGTATTGTTGTGCTTGTTTTAATGTTCTATGACCTCCTTAATCATATTTAATGTTATTGCTTAGGTATGGTCATCTTGATGTTGTTTTATTTTGTTTTGTTTTGCAAATCACTGACTGTATTCATTTTCAATTTGCAGTTTCATATTTTTATTCCCAGAACACCATCTCTCTCTATGTTCCTGTGTTAACCTGGTAAGTGTTCAGTTTCCTATGGAGGTAGAGACAGGGCAAGGGCATTTTATGAATAGAAATGTCTTAGAGAAAACAACAGAATGATCAAAGATGACTTCTGCATAATAAGACACAGGTGGATAAAACTTCAACTCTTTTTTGTTTGATTCAATAATCACAGGGAAAAGAAACAGCAAGATCCTTATAGAACATGATAATGTAGTGTCACCACTATCATTTAAGACCAGAATTTCAGGCTCCTAACATTCATGAAAATAAAATTCTAGTTCCTGAAAAATCAAAGGAAAATTTTATAAACACATTACCATGGGAAAAAATGATTAACATGCCACAATAAACCTTTTCTAGCAGTTATTTTGCCATCTCGTTGAAGTGGCCCAACGTTAATGATTGATCAGTTGGAGGCATGCTTTCTTGCTGGAAAAAGAAAAAGAAAACTCTAATAGGGGATAGACCACCACACATGACTGTGCAGTTTGTGCACTACCAAAATTCACTTGGCCAAGAAGTTCAAGCTCAAGGATGGAAATCGAACTCTGGGCCTCCCATCAAAGTATGATCCCCAGGGGTATCTTTTCCTTATTTGCACAAAGGTACACATTGGCTAATAGCAGCCTGTTTCTTTCCAGGCTCTAATTTTACTGTCTGAATCTCACACCCACATCTAATCTTCAGAAAATCATGTGGGTTCTATCTGCAAAACAGACCCAGAATTTGACCAGTTTTTATAATCTCAGTGGCTCCACTTGGGCCCAAGCTACCGTATCTCACATCTGAGTTGTTGCAATAGCCTCTTAACTAAGCCCCCTGCTGACATCCTTCCTCCCTTGTTGTTTATTCTCAGTGGAGCAGGTGGAATGATCCTTTTAAAATATAAACCAGACCATATCACTCCTCTGCTCAAACACTGCAGTAGCTCCCATCACACCCAGAGCAAAAGCCCAAGTCCTCACAGTGCTTTCGGAGCCTATATGCTCTCCCTCTTGGACTTACATCTCTCAGCTCATCTCTACACTTTTCCCTTCACCAACTGGATTCTGCTCCAGTCTCACAGGCCTCCTTATTGTCCCCCTAAAACGCCAAGCATGCTCCTCCTGCCTCAAGAGATTTGCACTTACTCTTCTGTCTGCAGGGAGCCCAGGTATCTACACAGACCAACCTTTAGTCTCCTTTGGGTCTTTTCCCAAATGCCATTTTATATGGGAAACCTTCTCAGACCATCTTATTTAAAAGAGCAGCAAACAACTCACACATATACACGGTATTAAGTGTGTCTTCTTATTTTCTGTCTTTTTGATGCTTTGATATCTTAGGCCTTGCTGATTCTACAGGGACTTCTCTTCCCAGGAGAACCTAGTCTTAAGAGATAGTTAAAACCTCCAGCCAGAGAATGTACCTTTCATATGCAAACCAACCAATTAAGAGCCCATGCTATTAATCACCTCCTCCCTGGGGCTTTCACATTGGAGACACTATCTCCTGCTCTAATTGCCCCAGGGTCACAAATCAGACAACTAGAGAACAGCCCCAATGCCCCAGAGCTGCTGAAATTATTCAACCTACTCAGTCTGTTTACCCTGCTTCACCTGTTCCTTTCTGCAGAAACCACAATACAGGCTCTTGCCCACATTTTCCTTTTGCTCCCCCGTCTCCCGACTGACGCTGGTGCTTCCCCATGTGGCCTTGTGTGGCATGGCATGCCTCCTTCTCGGTATCTGTGAGTAACAATCATCTTCTGTGAATGACAGTGATCTTCTAAACTGTGGGCCATGCCATGCCTGAACAATAATAAACATGTATCTTAACACACACACGTGCACACGCATGTGCACATGCACACTTTCGTCCCTTTCTCTGCTTTATTTTGCTTCATAGCACTCACCACTGTCTAACATGCCCTGGCACTCCCTTTAGTTTTTTTTCTGTCTCCCAGCACTAGAATGCTGGGAGATGGCAGAGATTTAGGTCTATTTTTTTCACTAGTGTATCCTTTAGCCCCTAGAACAGGACCTGAACATGTAATAGGTGCACAACAAATATTTGTTGCATAAACAAATGAACTAGGAATGGCCTCAATAAACAATTGCTCCTGCTTGCCAATTATTGTCAGAAAGACTGCCTTAAAATCTTCTACTCAAAAACCAAAATCATGGTATAAATATGTGGCAAATATGCCCTAAACTAATTTGATTTATATCCAGTGACACATGGGGGAAAGTCTAATATTTTGTCCCTTCAGAGTACTTTTTCCAATTAAAGAATTTGTCCTGGAGTATTCAAAAGGAGTTATTTACTCTAAGTCATAATTTAATTGAGGGTGTAATTGATAATTTTCTATGGCTGAAATTGGTTCGGTTAGATGAGCATGTATCCAAAAAAGACTCATTTATGAGGACCGTCAACTTTTTAAAATACCACCAGTCCAACCACCTTCCCACATGTTCTTTGGATCTTTAAGTATGTACGTCTTCCCTAAATCAATTATTCAGAATGTCTCTTTTTGGTCTCTTACAAGAGAACATAAGCTTCAACTGCTTGTTTCCCAAAGACTATATAAAAAAACAATAGGGAGAAATAATATTTACAAAGAGTGATTTAAAAATATCGGTTTATCCAAAGGTTTTACATTTCCATAAACCCAAACTCTTAGATAGCCGAATGCCTGGACCATGATTTTTTTTGGCCTCTAGTTAAATTAAATACAAGACTTTAAATACAAGAATACTCTAACCAGCTAGAAAAATATGACAAAATAATCAGAAGCTTTGGACCCAAGAAATATAAAGATTTTAAATTAAAATAAAATCAGAACAGATGAGTCAGAGATTATAATCAAAATACTCTAATTTTGTTAAAATATTTTATATCATGAATGCATAAAGGTTTTAAAGAAATCTAAAATACTTAAACATTGATTGTACTCATACATAGTACTAATGCGGTATCTTACCATCTTTTTATGTTTGAAAACTACAAGAGGTTCAATTATTCTCAGATTTGAAAAATTTCACTTTTTCTTAAGAGCTTAGTGGTACTTTCAGACCAAATATATTTCAAAGATCTAAGATTACTAGCAATGTATTGCCCCTTTCGATACTTGAGCTGTCTTTTTTGAGGCTTGATAAGTTTCCTGAGTATTTGTTCTGATATAATATGTGCAGTTTAAAAACCCTGCATTAATTTTATAGAAATGATGTCTAATTAGGCAGCAATTGAAACTTTAAAGGCCAGAATGTTTAACTACCAGAACATTGCCAGCTCTAGCAGCAGATGGGGGACAAGCAGTTTGCTTGATCTTTTTAAACTACCTGGTTGGAAAGGAAATTGGACATTATGTTAACTTATTCTTATCCCTGAAGTGGTTAGCTTATCAATGAGGTGTGCATATCTGATGTCAGTGTAATGCAAAAATTATGAGAAGCAACTTTAAGAGCAAACTTCAGGGAAACAGCTGGTCTGAGAGGTCTTGAAGGAGACTGGAGATGATTCTCTGAGATGAAAAGGAAAGCAAAGGAGCCAGGATGGAGGAGAAGTCTAAGGAGACAGCAAGAGAAAAAAGTTCTCTTCTCCCTTGTAAATCGTTAATGAATTCTACATGTGGTTAATGGGGCATCTATTCAGTTTTTCTTTTTTTTTTTTTATTAATTTTTCTGTTTCTGTTTTTCTTTCTGTTTCGTAGTACAAAGTGCTAAGAAAAGAAGGTAAAACCACTGAAGGCAAGAACTTTGTATATGGAATCTAGCCCAGTGGCTATCACAGTTGTAGGTGCAAAATGAATAATTGATTCCTCGTTCAAGCTTTAACTTAATATATATTTATATCTATCATGTGTAAGGAATTGTTCTAGGTCTAATATTACTGAGGGCAAAGGAGTAAGTACTCCAGAGTTTAACAATTGCAGTGATTTGACTGTGGGACAGTTGTCAGCTTACATTAATATAGCAACTTCCTTTTTTCTGCTATTCCAGGCAAGAGTCAGAAACACAGAGATATAGAAAAGGCAAACAGATTTACAAGCAGTATGCACTAATCCCTAAGTTATAGCCAGTTATTGTTGTCATTGTTGTTAAAATTAAATGTTGTTGCTATTAATTTTCTACCAGTTGTGCTTACCAGACTAAATGAAAGTTAGTTTGGGTGGTGGTTGTTAATTAAAGTTAATTTTTGCTGTCCCTGTTAATTTTCTACCAGTTATGTTTGTAAGACATATGTGCATAATTAAGAGTAAGATGTGTTTTAACATTTCCATACATGATAGAGGAATAATATTCATAAGTGGGCATGAGAAGCTGAAGTTACATATATATAACCAGGACAAAAGTTGTTAATTGTTATAACAATCTTATGTCAATTTGGAACTGGCTTCCCTACTCTTTGTTATTTATCAAGTGAATGATTCAAGGATAAGCTTCATATAGTCTGTCTATAAGGAAATAATGTTATTTATTTTTATTTCTGAAAACCAACCATAAATATAACTTTAAAGTATGCTGTGGCCAAGATAAAATAATTTATTTAATGAGTTTGCTGTTATAGAGGAGCAGGTCTTTCTTCAGTTTCATTGATTACAGAAGAAGATAAACATGACAGATGACAGAGTCTTCATTTTTTGCAAAAACAAAGCTTTAAGCTAGTCTTTCTACTTGAAAACTGTATTATATGATATATAGTAATATATACTACATATGAAAATTAACATATATAATCACACATTTTCAAATTAGGGAGACTCAACATCTATTTCTCATTCTTCTCTTAACTAGCTGCATGCCATTGGCCAAATCATGTAATTTCTCAGAGTATCAGCCTTTTTAAGTGTAAAAGTGATGGAATAAGCTAGGTAACCACTGAAATAAGTCAATATCATATCTTATATCTATTCTAAAAGAAAACAAACATGTTAAAAATTTTAAGACAATACAGAAACATACATTTATTTATGTTTTCTGTTCCCAAGTCATTTCCCAAGTCATTCTACAGAAGGGAGTTATGGAAGAGATGTGACAAAAAGAAACAGTAGACTCACGTTGTTTTGTAATATAGAGGATCTTTAAACAAGACAAAGCTTGTACTCATAGATGAAAAGAGCTTTGCTTGTAAGAAAAGAGTATAAAATTCCTGAGGGCAAGAACTTGGCTTACCTAACCTAACACAGAGGCTATCCCATTGCAGGAACAGGTAATTGTTTGTTGAATTTATTCATTCACGGTTTAATTTAACACATAATGTATTTAAGGAATATCTGCTATATGCAAGGAACTGTTCTAAGCAGTAGGAGAGACAGCAGTGAAGGAATAGATTAAAAATCCTGGCCCTCAAGGAAATCAGGATTTCATGGGGAGAGAGACAATAATCAAGAAAAATACAAAGAACTTCAGGCGGCAGGAAGAGCTTTGAGAAAAAATTAAGAAGATAGAGGCATTTGGAGATTACTGAGGGGAAAGCTACTGTTTTATATAGAGTTGTCAGGAAAGACTTCACTGCTAAGAAGACATTTGACCGAAGACCTGAAACAGCCAAGAGGCTGGGCCATGCAGACACCTCCCTGGGCAGAGTGTTCCTGCAGATGAAAATTTTATTTTATTTTAATGGCACTGCTAAAGTTCTGCCCCAAATCATTTCTCTTACTCAATCAATCATGAGTGTTATTTACTGAAATCCCACTGTTGTGCAGAACTGCTAACTGTATAGCTCAAATCTGAAAAATCAAAGATGGAGATTTCACCTTTGCCTAGCAAAGTTAGTGACAGGGGTTTTCATATAATTAATGATAATATTAATAACAAACATTTACTCAGGACTTATTTATGTCAGGCACTTTATACTTATTCCCTCATGCAATCCTCAACATAACCAATGTATAGAGAAAACTAGTTAAGGAATTAAGATTATATAGCTAGTAAAGTATGAAGTCAAAATTCAACCAATCTAGCTCTATGTCAATGTTCAAGCTCTGAACTGCAATTTCCTGGCTATCTACCATTCTAGCTACAATTCTCTGGCTCTTGCTGGTGCCAGTGCGAACACCATGGTTTGCCACAATTTGTCTTGCCTTTCATGTGTGCAAAGCTAAGGTTGTGTGTGTAATCAGGTTATGCAGTCGGTTCTTAGGCTGCTTCCTTGGACTCGGCCTGACTGGTTGATGAATCAGCTCTCAATAGATGAAGGAAGAACTGCTCAGTCAAGATCATGGCAGATTAAGAGGAGGGGAGATGGATACCTTTGGACTACGTGAAGGAAAGGGAAAGAAAGACTGCAGGGTTGAAGAGAGATGCCACCACCATGACCTGATTGATCCAGAACCTTCCTGGAGTGGCATCATGATTCTGGTAATTCTGACATGTGCTCCCTTCTCAGCCCTATTTTTCAAGAGCGGAAGATTATCTCAGTTGGATGCTAAGAAACCCTTCCTTAAGGGGGCTGACCACAGGAAACTTCTGAGCTAAGCTGTCCAACGTGGTAGCCACTAGCAACATGTGACTACTGAGTGCGTAAAATGGGGCTAATCCAACATGAGATGCACTCTAGGTATAAAAACACACTGGATTTCAATGACTTCAAATGAAAAATAGTGGAAAAAAATGAATAATATTTATATTTGTTATCCAATGCAATGATAATATTTTTGATAAATGTAATAAATATTATATATTAAATAAAATATATTTAATTTCATCTGCTGCTTTGGATTTAAAAATACGGCTACTAGGAAATTCAGAACTGCATATTCAACACTCTTTTGCGGTTTTCATTAAATTTCTACTGGACAACATTGTTGGAGAGTGTAGACATATTTTGCTGCCCTTCCAGGTCACTTTTGTGCCCCTTCACCTGTCTTGAAGGTGCCCAGTCCTATCGTGCTGTGTTGGTTTGCTCCTTTGCCCCGAGACATGACTCCCTGATTCAAGACTTCCCCTAGTTGTTAAGAAAAATAATCCAAACAATAGGATCTGCAAAAGTTATGACAAATGAATCCCCCCACCCTGCTTTGTCCCCTAAGAATATATGAATTCCAATGGAAATCGCAAGTGGTAAATTCAAATGAATCTCTAGTACATGGGACTGTGACATATAGAAGAATTTCATACTATGTTACAGAAAAGTTTGGGGAACAAATTAACTTCATAGGATTATGCTGAAAAATGGAAAGCACCAGTCCTGTTTCCCAGGGATTCCTGGGATCTTGGAGGCTTCAGGGACACTTCAGAAATTTCTTTTCTTATTAAGCTGTATCTTTCTCTTCCCCCAGATGATTCAGAAAGTTCCTGTAGTGCTGGCTCCTGGTGCACCTGCAGCCTGTTGTGCTGTATCCAGGCTAGTTTCTCCTTTAAACATTGGGCTTTAACTTCTTTCTGGTGCTTCTCTAACCTCATCTTACCTGTGGGAAGGGAATTCTACCAGGTCCAACTCCTGGTCACTGAAGTGAGTTCAAAGGATTTCAGCTATTACCATGGTTGACCCTAACTGTTCAAGTCATTTACTAAATCCTATTCATGAATATCCAGGTTTCTTCTTCAAAGGTCACTTAGAAGGCTTCCAGAAATAAAACATTTCTGGGAAGGGCTGTGTAACTAGTTGGTGAGACATAAGTTGTCATTTGCTCTTTTGATATGCTGATAAGAAAGTAAAAAGTCCATAAGGGATTGCTTCATCAGCTACAGAATTTACCTAATGGCAGATTCTGGCTCCAAGATTATTTTCCATTGTTTATTACATACACGTCTAACGCACTGCCCTTAATTTTAAAAGGATTGCTTTTATGCAGAGGTGGCCATTATCATGTTGGTCACAGACCCATCCTTTTGCACAGAACTTCCACACGATTTAAAACAAGCCTTATAGTTATCAGATGGAGTTTAAGACCAGCTTTCTATCTAGGAAAATTCTCTCAATGTATTCATGTAAATGGCTTCCTAAAAGCATTTAGGACTTTGAAACTGACCATTACAAAAATACATGCATAGGACTTCACTAAAAAAATTAAGTAGCCCACAGATCATTTTATCATAAGTCATCACCTATTTCAAACCAATGAAATTACTGGATATGGTACTTTATTTTGCCTCCAAATGCTATTTAATGCTTCCGACAGCAAACATAAAGAATATTAGACATTTCTGATGTATATTCAGCCTTAAAAGTATACAGTGACTTAAGATGAACCATAACAATATATTTTTATATGGATACATATATGATTTTAAATCACACACATACTGGATTACTAGCAAAGTGTGTGCTTGTCACGGCCATAATCACTGTAGGCCCTGCATCAAAGCAATTTTTCATACCTGGGAGGCCCCTATAGCCACATAAACTTATTAGTCAAATATGATTACCTATGCCAGCTTCCTTAAAACAGGATTATTATCCTTCAATGACAAAGGTCAGAGCCACGACCTCAGAATATAAGACAAAATAAACCTAGACTAGAATTGACCTGCCTTGGATGAACCTACTCCTTGTGATGACAACAGTGAATCACAACAATGGCAAAGGCTATTTCAACTAGACCAACAGTAAGGAAGAAAGGCTCCTTCTGCTGTCTGATTCAGTCTTAACTTGTGCTGTACCCTAGGGCATTATTTAGAGATAAGTGAAATCCTTATTGAGGCTTATTGCTGTGTTGGTACACACAGAACATCAAAACTTACTGCTGCATGAAGTGGCCATCAAATGTGGGGACAGTTTGAGGAAGAGAGCAGAAGAAATCTCAAAGTATAAGAAGTCTACCTTTATTTACAGAAGTTTTCTCTGCTTTAAATCAAATTTTTACCATAGGCTGGAGCTTTTACGGCCAAAGATGAAGTCACGGAAAAGTGCCTGAGTTCAGAATTCATAGCAATCAATATGCTCAAACATGAAGGACTATGTAAATAGCATTCAGCAATTTCAGTTGGAGTCATAGTTATAACTTTACATCTAAAATTTTCATGAGTAGAATTACTTCAATAAGCACCTTTGTCATGCAATTTCATGAGCAAACCCTTTATTTATCTGCACTTGGATGGCAGTGTGACATATAGCCATGTCAAAGCAAACCTCTGAAGCCAGACTGCCTGGGTTTGAGTCCCATCTCAGCTTCTTACTAGCTGACTGGCTTTGGACAAATTAAGTCATTCAAGTTCACTATATCCCAGATCTTCATCTCTAACACAGAAACAATAATAGCACATACCTCTTTAAGTGGTTGTGAGAATTAACTAAGAGCCCTTAGACAGTGGCTGACCGATAGTAAAATGAATATTTAAGAATTTCTTTTGCCCACTTTTTAATGGAGTTGTTTGTTTTTTCTTACTGATTAAAAAGTGAGCAAAATATATGAACAGAAATTTTTTAAAAGAAGATAGACAAATGGCAAATAAACACACAAAAAAATGTTCGATGTCACTAAATATCAGGGAAATGCAAATTAAAATCACAATGAGATATCACCTTACCCGTTAGGAAGGCTTTTATTAAAAAGTCCAAAAACAGTAGATGCTGGTGTGGACGCAGAGAGAAAGGAACGCTTATACACTGTTGGTGGGCCTGAAAATTCGTACCACCGCTCTGGACAACAGGATGGAGATTCCTCCAAGAACTAAAGTTGACCTTCCATTTGATCCAGCAATCCCACTACTGGGTATCTACCCAAAGGAAAAGAAGTCATTTTATCAAAATGATATCTGAACTTGAATGTTCATTGCAGCACAATTCACAATTGCAAAGATGTGGAATCAATCCAAATGTCCATCAATTCATGAGTGGATTAACAAAATGTGGTGTGTGTATATATATATATATATATATATATATATACACACCATGGAGTATTACTCAGCCATAAAAAAAGAACAAATTAATATCTTTTGAAACAATTTGGATGAAACCGGAGACCATTATTCTGAGTGAAGTATCTAAAGAATGGAAAAACAAACACCACATGTACTTGCTATTAGATTGGAACTAATCAATGAGCAAATATGTGCACGGAGGGAAGTAAAACACAGTGGAAATCAGGCCGGGCGCGGTGGCTCACACCTGTAATCCTAGCACTCTGGGAGACCGAGGCGGGAGGATCGCTCAAAGTCAGGAGTTCGAAACCAGCCTGAGCAAGAGTGAGACCCCATCTCTACTATAAATAGAAAGAAATTAATTGTCCAACTAAAAATATATATAGAAAAAATTAGCTGGGCACGATGGTGTGTGCCTGTAGTCCCAGCCACTCTGGGGGCTGAGGCAGGAGGATCGCTTGAGCCCAGGAGTTTGAGGTTGCTGTGAGCTAGGCTGACGCCACGGCACTCTAGCCCGGGCAACAGAGTGAGACTCTGTCCCAAAAAACAAACAAACAAAAAAAAAATCACAATGAAAATCAAGCAAGGGAGAAGGGGCAAAAGGGGAGGAGCAAAAACTTACCTAACAGGTACAATGAACACTATTTGGGGGATGGGCACACTTATAACTGTGACTCCAGCATTACAAAAGCGATCCATGTAACCAAAAACATTTGTACCCCCATAACATTTTGAAATTAAGAAAAAATAACTTCTTAAGCATTACTATAATATTTACAAATATTTACCAAGTACCTACACTAAGTACTGGATGCATACGACTCTTTTATAGTAAATGCTAATGTAAGCTGAAAATTTCTTCAACTGTCAGTATTAATATGCTGTAATTCTAAAATCCCTTGTTTTACTTTAATAAAAGGAAGTATCTCTTTGCATGAGTTCTTTTTTCCCCATAAACTAGCAAATTTATTAAGAAAGAACACTCCAACACAAAAATAAAGCTCTGTTACTTTTTGTTTCACCAAGGATATCTTAACTTATTCTGTGAAAATGAAAATCCAATTTTTTAAATCAAAGAAATAATTTCACATGTAATATCATTTGGCATTTGCTTTGTTGAGAACTTAAAGGTAAAACCAATTCTTTGGTTTATTAGACTTGAGTTTTACTTCAAAAATAAGTTATAACAGCTAAATGGAATTAGGCTAGAAGCAAAAGAGAAGTTCCTTCAATCATGCCTCGCTTTATAATCACCCCAGAGGTTACCAACCTCCCAAAGGCAGTGGGTCTAAAATTAGGCCTAATCTCTTTGTAGGGAAGATGCAGGAAGCTTTTAAGCAGGAGGTGGAGGTGAGGACCCGTGGCTTTCATTTTACAATGCCTGCAGTAGGTACTTGAGGAGAAGGGACCATGGCTCAGAAAATATTATTTCCCAGGTTAGACTCCAGGGTTATGCCATTCAAAAAATCTATAGAGCAATTTAATGGATGTGAACAGTAATTATGGAAGATTGTGGAAGGGAAACAGGAGAAAGGGGAAAGAAGGTAAAAATCTGTGTGTGAGGGTACTTTAAATTAGGACACAGAAAAATTGAAAGCCGAAAATAATGTGTTTTACACATATAGAGTAAAATACAAGCCACTAAAATATTGCATTTGTATATTATTATCAATACTAATATTAAGTATTCAATATTTTTTCTAAAAGAGAATGCAACATTTTTTTTATTCTCCTTAACTGGGTAGTTATATTTTCTGAGGGCTGGGAGATAGAGAGAGAAAGATTTAAGAGAGAAACAACTGAAGATGTACAGGGAATTCCATAGGAAGGGGAGTGCACGGCAGATCAGCGAGAAAGAAACCAGGACAAGTCAGAAATAAATGAATCCCACAGTAAAGCAGCAAGTGGGGGGGGGGGTTGAATTGCCTGGAGCAGAATATTTCCAGGTGGCTACATGTGTTTTAGATTTCTATAAGCAGTGGGTATATGCAGTTTGGGGAATATCAGTATAAATGAGAGAAATACTTGCATTAGTTATGTGCACATACATTTAACTATATTGTACAAAAACTCTAAATTGTATCAAATAGTTAGTTATATGCTATACGCTTATACATGCTTGAGTTTAAAAAGTGGGATTTAGCAATCCTTGATTGCAAAAACCAGTTCTCCATCATGATTATAAAGTTTAAAGCAATTAGAGCAGGCCCAGAGCTACCCTCAAAAGTTGAAATAATAGACTCCCTGCCCTTTACTTGCAGCAAGTTATCAAATTTGTCATAGAATGGGCTTAATAACTGAAGGTGGAATGAGTGAATGAACGGATGAATGCATGAGAGAGGGGCCTAAAACGTTGAGATGGAGAGGCGAGAGGCTGAGGGAAATATTCTAGAGTCGGCCGCCTCTGTAAGGATCCCAACTTTGCTACTTGTTCTACCTGTAACTACTCTCAGCCTCAATTGCTTCACCTATAAAATCCAGGCTACTCTAAACACCTACAACCCTAAAGCATTTTTGTGAGAATTCAGTGAGAAAATTCAGACAAAGACTTAAGCCTATGTCTACCCAGTTAGCACTCATTTTAATTATATGGGTTACCTGCTGAGATAGAGTTCATCTCAGAGCACAAGGTACTAAAGTCCTTCGTGGTCTACATTTTTCCTGCCTGTTGATGTCTACAATTAAGGCTGAGAAACGTACTAGTCCCAAAGTTGCAATATTACAAGGTTTCTGTACTATTAATATATATTTGTAGTTGGTGTCTCAGCAAGACGTATTGGGAAGGTCACAGGTAGGGAAAGAAAAAGAAAGCAAAGAAGAAAAGTAACTTTCTCCACTTTATAACCCTCGCATAGTTGTGGTCACTTAATAAATTAGCTTTGCAAGAGTGCCTGAGTCATTAAACGAGGATACATTTTGAGGGCACTAGGACACTATTTAATTACATGGCTCCACCAAGTTATTAAATGAGACCCTTGTGGTTTGAAAACAATTAATGAGTCATTTAAGGAATTGCACATTAGTGTATTTGGAGGGGCCCAAGTGGCTTGAATGAGTTAATGCATGGCCCCAAGTGCATGATTAATAGCAAGAGTGACGTGGCCATGCAACAAAAATAACTGGCAATGAAAAGAATCAACAGAGCTTGTCATCATACAAATTTAAAAGCTATGTGTATATGTGTGTGTATATGTATTAAATGTATTAAATGTATACATATGTATACATACACACACACACATTAGGTGATGTACCACTTCCAAGAAATATTGAATGGTCCTTAAGCATTTCATAAAGGTCTTTAAATCACAAACAAGAAGAAAGATGAACACCAGCACCAGCCCTGAACCATCTTTCCAATAAAGCAATAAGTCAAAATTTGGACTCTATGATATTATCACAAAAAAGATTTGTCAGAGGAAATTTATACGGTATTTTTTTCTATTACCTTCTGCAAGGTCAAACCATAGGCTAAACTTGAAAAAAGATTTATTTCAAATTACTCTACAGTATTTAATTTACATCTATAAGAGTTGAAATTCCTTTGGAGATAGCCACCAAAGAAAGCATGCTGGTTGGCACTATCGGAACCATGACCCTTTGTTCTATATATTCAGGTAATACAACATCTTGCCTGATTTGCAGCTCACCTCCCTTTTAAACGGTATTTTTAGTCACTGAATTTTCTTTTATTTTACTGGCTTCACCCTACTCCTCTGCACCTCCCATAGATTGGCTGACGAATGTTATTTAAACTCCAGCATCTGATATACTTTTCAGGTATCTGGCACTTGGCCACCAGGTCTGCCCAAGTATGGTCTGTTTCAACATTGACCTTGTCTCTGTTCCATGTGTGTGACTTAATATGTATCTCACTTACTAGGACCTTCCGTGATGGTGACTCCTGGCCTGTGCCCCAGAGCCATGCTCTGGTTACAATGTCATCTACTGGCCTGTTCTTCCCCTAGTCCCCCAGACCACTTCTCTCTCCACTTCCCTGAGATATCGATCTCATTGTAGGTCTAACTCCCTCTACTCCATCGCAACCTGCTGCAGGTAATCCACTGCTGTTCAATTTTTTTATTTTTGTTTTGAAGGCTGCCAAACAGTTTGTTAGAGATCAATCACCAGAAGAAAAATAACTTGGCCTGAAAATAAATAAAATCTGTAACTAATGTCAAATCCTAGATACATGTACATGATTTCCAATTGTGTTAACATTCCCAGAATCTTCAGGGAGTGAAATTCATATCACCTTTGATCCGTTCAGTTCAATAAATATTTGTTAAATGACACTTTCTTATCATTCTCTTGGCAAAGCTGATAATTTAGTCTTCTAGTTTATTTTTTTGAAATTAAGGTAAAACAAAGGTATGAAGAGAAAGCTCTTCAAAAGGCGAATGCTTTAATTGTAGCAAATCCATTAGCAATTTCTCACAGTTGAACACCAAAGCATACTGAACTGTCAGAAGCAGAATGATAGGCATGTTCCTTCACAAGATGACACAGCAAACTGCAATTAAAAAGTTATAGATGACAGAATGTGGGCTGTGCAGAAATAATTCAAAATCCTGTTTTCTTCCTTCTTTTGGCTGGTTCAGCATTAATGTCATCGGTATGTGACTTACATCCTGCTGATGTTGCCTATGTAATTATAACAAAAGCTGTCCACTTGATTTCCAGAAATAATCTATTTTACTTTTACTTTTGTATCAAGTGACCTGGATAAGTTTTAACACTTTTACACTCCAGACAGAGGGAATACTGTCTTTGATGCCACTGATACTTTGAGTGGTCTCTATTACTTTGTTCTCTATTGATTCCCAGAGAATACACATAGATTTTACCACATATGGCATACACTTGTGAACATGAGTGCACATACACATGCGTGAACACTTTTCATTTATCCATGGTACTCTGAGCCAATCTTTCACTCACATAGATTACTTTCCAAGTTTCAATCACTAGGTTCTCTGATGAGAAGAGTTTCACTGAGCAACATGATCCACACTCCGGTATACAGAGCATGCTATTGGTAACTACAAGAGACATAATCAAAAGATCTAAAAACACACACTAATATCCTAACTTGTGCTTTTCAAAGTAGTGTGTTCTGAGGACCTGTAGATGTTCCTGAGACTCTTCCGGGGGGAGGGGGGGTCATGAGGTCAAAACTATTTTCATACTAATACAGAGACATTATTTGTCTTTCTCACTCTCATTCTCTCATGAGTATACACGGAATTTCCAGAGGTTATATGATGTGTGATAACATAAGAGACTGAATACAGAAGCAGATACACAAATCTAGTCATTTTCTGTTAAGCTAAACACTAAAGAGATTTGCAAAAACATAAATACATATTTTTACTCTTCAAAGTTTTTTTTCTAGAAATATAGAATTTTTTCATAAAAATCTCATAAATATGCAGTGAGTTTATTATTATTTTAAAATAAATTACTAGGTAAATTTAAAAATTTTTCATCTTTCATTTCTAATATGTTGAATATTGAGAGATATAACTTATAATAAACAAATTATTAGGTCCTCAATAATTTTAAAAAGTTTAAAGGGATCCTGAGACAAACATTTGAACACCACTGATCTAAACGGAGATGACTTTCTGTAGCGCAAAAATGCACTGCAGTGGGGGAAAGTCAGATGACTGACAGGCATATAATATTTGAGGCAAAATGATTAAACTGAATTTTACTTTTTATTATCTGCTCTTCTTCTGATTTTTTTACAAGTATAAAAAAAGAAAAAAAAATTAATAGCAGGAAAAGAGAAGCCAAAATATTGATCCTCAGGGACACTATTCAAACTATTTCAATATTCTAGAAAAAGAAAAGGATAAATAAGTTCTCAGGATTCTTTTTTCCTGTTCATTGTGACTGACGAGCCCTTTGAGGTCAGCTGTTATACACTCATTTAGGAAGTAGAGTAACCTATACAAATGTAAAATAGGGAGACTATAATGATTTTCAATTTTGAATTTCATACTATGGATTTCAAATCTAAACACAATAAATCTACATATTGAAAAGAAGAAGGTCAAGTTCTGAGGACATATATCATGGCCACCCAGGCTATCTCACAGCTAACTAAACACCTTCCATTCCTTTCATCATTCCTTACAAGCCATGTAACTTCCTATTTTTTTCTGAATAAATTTGAGTTGCCACATATTCCCTTGAAGTATAAGATGAAAAAAGAAATCAAGACTCAAGCACAGCATCCACTATAAAATGGGACTCTCCTCTTACTTGCTCTTAATATTGTGCTGCTTTTAACATTGTTCAAGGCATAATTTTGGCTGGCCTTGTCAGAATGTTGACCGATATGAAACTTACATTTAACAAATCTTTGTGACATATGCTACTGTTTATCCACATCTCATCCATTCGTTCTTAGTTGTTTCTTAGAATCCAAGTGCAGAACCTGATATTTGTCCTTAGAAACCTTTCACACTATTATATTTGATTCATCGATCTAGCTGTACCACACAGCACTGTGGCATCTATTTATGGAAGCAGGGCAGCAGAGCTGAAGAAGAAGTACCTCACTTTGGAGTCAGATAGAACTGGGTTTAACTCCTGGATCTGCTAGCTGACTATCCAATTTTTCTAAAGCTCACCTAACCTCCTGCTTCACTTTTCCATTATTAACCTAAATATTTCTTTGATCTCCTGATATTAGTGACCCTCTTCTGGGCTACTTCCTTTCCTTAATTAGACAATGCAAATTCCCTGGCTCCTTTGTCTTTATTGCTATATTCAGGTTAACATTCTTACTGTAGAATAATGAATTGATGCTCATTGTGTTGATGTGTGGCAGAAATAAATGTAAATGAAATTCTTAAGATCTTAAGAGGAAAGACAAGTAACTGTGAATTTGTGTTACCCTGAACCTTAAACATTCAAATTGCTTCAGTATGAGTCAGAATTCCCTAATTCAGGAATCCATCACAAGAAAAATCTACTAGGCACTTAGTAGACACTCAATATCAACTTGAGGAGAAGCATGTCAAATTTTAATACATGAACTTGAGCTGGAACCAGTAGTAAAAACCTTGCCAAAATGATGTCTAACAACATAAGATGGTTGCATGACTAAGTAACCAGAACATTAAGTTGAGCTAAGCATTCTTTCAATCCAATAAGAAGGACAACATTGAGAATTTGTAGACTGCAAATATTTAAATATGGGCTCTGTATAATATTACGATATATACAATATATAAAATGTAATGACTCAAAAACCTAAAATCGCTAATAAATTACAACACCTTCTACAATGGGAAACTGGAGAAGTTATCTGAACTTTTTGGCAATCTCAATAATTAAGAGACTTATAAACAATTTTATTTAGCACTGTAATAATCTACTGAAATTCTTTGACCTTTTTCGTGATGTCAATAATGTAACAGATATTTAACATTTTCGTTGTCACATCTTGTCAAAAAGAAATATTCTGTTAAATATTCTGTTAGCTGGGCATGGTGGTGCGTGCCTCTACTCCCAGCTACTCAGGAAGCTAAGGCAGAAGGACCACTCCAGCCCAGGAGTGCTAAGATTACAGGCGTGAGCCACCACGCCCGGCCATCACATTGTGTTTCGAATGTTTTAAAATTGTGCTCACACATTTCATCCTTAAGTTATGGTCTGAAGTGTCTCACAGTGTGGTTTCTTATGGGGAATGATTTTCCTATTCCAAAATAATGTCAGTACACATGAATCAAAGCAGCTAAGAATTTGTTTCAAAACTTGCCAATTAAGATTTTTAGTTTTCAATAATATAACAACAGAAGGAAAGAAAAAGTCCCTACATTATGGGTTCCTAAACATTCAGATTGGCCAACAGTAACAAATCAACTCACTTGCAACAAAAATAAGAGTTGGACTTACATTATCTACTTGTCCCCTGAATTACCCATAGTAAGTTCGAAACTGGTGTCCCACCTTTAATTTCTTCATACTCTAACTCATCCTATAAAACACACCTAAATTAATCCCTCTAAAATATACTTTTCTGCATTTTCTTGATCATATGCTTTTATTCCATTGCCTACCAAAGTAAGTACAACTGCCTCAGGCTTTCCATGCAAAGCCTTCCATTATGTATATATGTCTCATATATAAATCACTAAACATCTGTATTTGTTGAAATGCAAGCAGTTGGCAAAGTATCTAGCACATAATGGGCATGTAAAGTATAACAAATAAATAATGGCACAATTTGACACACACATTCCCATATAGAGATGCAAGACTCGCTGACTGCCAAAATTTATACAAAACAGCATCCAAATCATTCTAGATGAATAAGAATTTACCAATGCATCAGCAAACCTTGTCGGAGTGCATTCTATGAGCCCAACCCTGTGATACCCTCACAGTATTCATAGGTCATCAAATCTAAATTGAGCCTAAATATTTCAAGTGTAATCAAGCTTACACTTTGCATTTCACTCTTTATGATTTTCTGAAAAGTTGTCATTGTCCAGGTTTTAATTAGCTTTTCTCTCATTGCTTTAGTCCTCTAGATGAAAAAATCTTATTTTTCTTCACTATGGGTGCTTAAGAAATTTGAATCCCTAGATACTGCCATGATTCGCTGGCTGATTATATAGGCAGAGACAAGAATAGCTCACTTACCTTAAAGACCAGTCAACATATCTAAAGCAGTGGCAATAATAAAAACCAAGGAAGTTTAGGATTAGATGGTCAGATAAAAAGGAAACATCCCTACATATGCGCAAAGGAGAAACCCTTTGCTTATTCCTGCTTCCATATGCTATGACTCAGGTTTACTGTTGAAAATCAAAATGCCTAGTGAGAGCCATTTCAAAATAGTGTGAGGCCCAGAAAAAGTCAGAGTTCATTTTACACATTTTCCAAATGTGTGCAAGATGACAGGATAATTTGAGTTAAAAAATATTAGTGGAAAAAAAGACACAAAATAATTTGCTTTGGCAATAAAAACAAATTGACTTGTGAAAACTATGCAACGCAATTAATAAATCAGAAAGACCTCAAACCATTTTAGCTTCAATTAACTACTGGAGGTAAAGATAGCTCACTGATGGATTACATTATCCAAATGCCAACAAGCATGTTATATTAATACATTAAAGGAGTTTGCCTAGCATTGAGTACTATAGCTATCCAAAGATTTTCTTTGGAAATTCTATCATTTCTAGAAAAAGTCTTTTAGTTAAACATGACTCAAGATAGTATTTACTGATGAAATTTGCAATCTCAAAGTTTTTAAAAAATGTTTATGCTCTTTTCCAAGAAAATACGCTTTTTTAAATCAACAAGGTAGCAAAGAGTTTAAATAGTCTAAGTGATTTTTTAAATTCTTTAACTTAAATAAAATAAAAATCATATATGAAAATCCAAGAACTTTTCTTAAAGGGAGAAGACAATTTAATTCCAGTTTTCTGTTTTGGCATGAGATATGGCCAAAATCAATAAAATTTCAAGATTCTGATGAAAAGAATGTGACATTTTCCAAATATTTTTATCTATGTATCTTATAGTCAATAGTTTGTAAAAAGTACAAAATTAATAAGCATTAATTAACTTATTTTTAACCATTTGATAAATTCTCTCTTTTGCAACCCCACTCTAAATGTCTTTGCTACCCATATTCTCCAAATTCATCTTTCCAAAAAGGAAGAGTCGATCCCTATAGCATGTGTTACAACAATATTGCTGGAAGCTGCTTCAAACCCCACCCAAGGTACTTGGTGTTTTGTTAAGTATGATATATTATTCTGTTGATGCAAACCCATGTTGAAGAGCAAATGAGAAGGAAGAAAAAATATTAAAGCTTTAAAGAATATAGGGGCTGCCCAGAGAAGTATCCAGCCATTCTTCATATAACAAAGAACAGTTACATGGCTGGATACTTTCCAGATACCCCTCCTATGTTTTAAGCACTTAAAACATTAAGGAATAGGCTAATAAGCCAAGAGTGTAGACCCTGTGGCCTTAAGACCAGATGTGGCTTTCTAGGACAGCCTTTTGACTGAATCCAAATTTTACAGAACAAATACTTTTATTTTTATTAATACATTTTTGTTTGTCTTTTATATTTTTATTTTTTAAATGAACATATTTAAAATACCAACGAATAAAATATGTTTCAATGAAACAATCCTCCCAGATTAACGGGCATAATTAGAACATTAGTAAGTCATAAGGGCTAAACTGATGGCTGCTACGCTCATGAGGTTTTTTTTTTTTTTTAAAGTAATTGCAATATAATAACACTTATGAAAAATCTGAACATGACAACTTTAAGCTAGTGAAAAGATAATAATATTTAACCTGACAACAGTTAGAATTGTTAGGGAGAGAAATGCTTTTATCTGTTATACAACATTGTGGTAACTCAAGAGCCTGAGAAACACTGTGAAATTAAATTAAAAACACTGATATATGGGGTTGCTATAACTAGACACATTCAGGAGTGATTTTTGTCATA
>CAUYRT010083107.1:0-16713 GCA_963574885.1 Lepilemur ruficaudatus
AGACAGAGTCTTGCTCTGTTGCCTGGGCTAGAGTGTAGTGGCATCATCATGGCTCACTGCAACCTACAACTCCTGGGACCAAGCAATCCTCCTGCCTCAGCCTCCTGAGTAGCTGGGACTATGTGTGCATGCCACCACACCTGGCTAATTTTTCTATTTTTTGTAGAGGCAGGGTCTCACTCTTGCTCAGGTTGGTCTCAGACTTCTTGGCTCAAGCAACCCTCCCACCTTGGCCTCCCAGAGTGCTAGCATTACAGGCATGAACTACTGTGCCTGGCCTAGCAGTTTGCCTCTTGAAACTCATAAGCTATATTGTTTTTCTATCCATTAAGGTCCTTGCCATTTTCTAAGCTGTATTAAACTTACATTCTATGCATTCTTTATACCCTTCCTAATGTGAACACCTTGAAGATGGAGCTGAATTTCTCATATCACCTGTAATGCTACCATGCAAATAGTAGGTGTTTAATAAATATTAGAATGAATGTTAGAATGAATTACTGTAAATAGTTCCCACTGGGTGCATATTAAGCCCCAGTGGATGGCTCAGGCCTTTAACTTGATGAGATATCAGTCTCTTCTAGAAGGAACGATTCTTTTATGAGTTGAATCCCAAAGGCAAGCTGAGGGACTGAGGATGTTGTCTAACATCCATTTATGCCAGTCATCTGAGCTCTTTGCCTACCAGTCTCAGCCCACCTTTGGTAGATGGCATTTGGTATCATGTTTTTTGAGAATAAGCCATCCCTCATGAGTTTTTAATTTGTAAGGATGAATGCTTGTTTTGAAAATTAAATTTTAAGTAAGAAATTGGGGTAAATTAAGGTACAAAGTGTGCAGAATGACAACAAATTTTCTAAGGGAGAAGAAGTTTCCGCAAAATTAACCAAAAATTGATTTTCAATGAACTTTCCTTAATTTATTGTCATAACCTAGTTAAAATAGGGAATTGAATCATTCAGTTTATCAGTTTTAAATACAGCAGAAAGTGTTGTTATCTTTTCAAGGGAAGAAGAGCAAATACTCTATAGCTCATAACATATAACCTTGGTTTGCTTAAAAATAGTATAGATACCAAGAACGGCTGGGAGAACCAGGCACAGGCTTACATGTAACCTAATTGGCTATGATTCTCCCTCTTTTCCACTCTTAAAACACATCTTTAGGCTTTTAATCACTGTGCAAGTGATAAAAACTGTTGGTACCAAAGTATATTACAGCTTTGAAAAGTGGAGTATTTGGAAGAAAAGGCCTTAGTGTTTATTTATGTGATTGGCTAATGTCCTGATTTCTTTTTGCAGTTGGGAATGTTGAAGGTTTTTTTTTATTTATCCTTTATCATATATATTTTATTTCTTACAAACCTTTAAGATGAGACTGAAAATATAGTTTGCTGACAGTACAGTCTGGGGCCAAAATTATTTTTAAGATGGTAGGTAATATGGTGACCATTTCTGTTTACCTAAGTGAAAGTAATTAATCAAGGACCTTTATATGATATATATATATATATGTATGTATCTGTAGCATGTTTTCACTTTCAAGAGTGCAGTGATACACATCATTTATTTGATTTTCACTGCATCCTATAATGTAGATAGTCTTTTTCTATTCTACCAATGGGACAACCAAGGCCCAAGAGAAGTGATCTTTTGTACAAGTCACAACTCCCATGGCTGAGTCTAATGTTTTTTTCTACTGAAATTTCTAGTTGATAACTTTAGGTTACATTTCATGTGAAAAATATTAACTATCGGTAATAATAAAGATTTAAACAATTAAAAATAACTATCTCAAATGATTTTATACAAATAAGATATAAGTTTACTATATAGGATTTTTAAATATTTATTTTGAAAAGACTACATATTTAAAAGTTGCAAGAATACTGTAAGAGTATACCTGCGTACTATATCTAGGTTCACCAGCACTTAACATGTTGCCATATTTGCTGATCATTTTCTCTCTCTTTTCTCCTCCCTCTTCCCTTATTATTATTTATTTTTTCTGAACCATTTCAGAATAGCTTACATATTTGATGCCTCTTTACCTATGCCTTAATGCTTCAGTTTGTATTTCCTAAGGACAAGAATATTCTCTTACGTAACCACAGCACAATTATAAAAATCAGGAAATTTAACATTAAAAAAAGCTTTTAATCTAATCTTAAGATTTCCCCAGTAATGTCCCTTATAGCATTTGTTTCCTCTCTAGTATGGATTCCAGCCTAGGATACCGTAGTGTGTTTAGTTGTCATGTCTTTTTAGTTTCCTTTAATCTGAATCGTTCTTTAGCCTGGCTTTTTCTTTCATGTCATTGGCATTTTTGAAGAATACTGGCCAGTTATTTTACAGAAGGTCCTTCAACTTGAGTTTGTGTACTGCTTCCTCACAGTTAGACCCCAGTTATACATTATCCACTAGAATACTTCACAGGTCGTGTCTTCAGAGTGTCTATTGCATCCAGAGGCACATGTTGTCTTATTTGTTCTATCTGTTGTTCTATCTCTAGTCTATTTGTCAAGTTGGTTGGTGATGTTAATTTTGATCACCTGGTCAAGGTGTCATCCAGTTTCTCTACTGTATACTTACTGTTTTTTTTCCTTCTAATTAAAAAACAACCTGTGGGGAGATTAAGACCATAAAAATAATCTATTTCTCATCAAACTTCCCCCACTAGAGTTATCATCCATGATGATCTGTGCACAAAGAAATCTTTCTTAAGATGATTGTGAAATGCTTATTTTCTAACTCAGTTACTCCCTCCACATTTATCAGCTGGCACTCTACTGTTAAGGAAGATTCATTCCTCTCCTTGCATTTATCAGTTCATTTGTTTATCATTATGGGCTGATGGATTTATTATTGAGTGGGTTACAGTTCATCCATTACTGTCCATATTTACTTTTGCTGAAGTTTTTCCATGTTTGGCCAGTGGGGATTCTTTCAAGCTGGCTCCTATGTCTTTTTGACATGACCCTTTCATATACATATGTGTTAAATATATATATATATACACATATATATATATATACACACACGCACATATATTTGAGCACCGTCCTACTTTCTGACCCATCAGGATGTTCCAGGCTCATATTGTATCTTCTCTGCCCCAGCCCTGGAGTCAGCTACTTTTCTAAGGAGAATTGGTTCCTTTTAGTGAAGAATGGTGCTTAGAAACTAAGATCCACATGTTAAGTGTGCTTATACTACTAGCATGTCATTTCTTCTAGGCCCTTTCAACAGATAGAGCTAGGAAATATATTTATATTTTTCTTCTCTATTCCTTCCTTCCCATTTCCTTCCCCATCCCTGCTTAGGTAACCAATTTTCTCGTTTTCTGGTTTATCCTTCTTTTCTTCCTTTTTGCAAAAGTTAGAAAATACATGTATGTTTTCCTTCTCATTTTTTTTACATAAAAGGTAGCACATTATGTATGTTTGTGTCTGTATATATAGTATATATATACTCCTAATTCTCTCTCGTGTGTGTGTCCTTTTTTGCTTTAAAAAAACTGCATAGTTCTCCATTATGTATATATACTACAGTTTATTCAACTTACCTCTTCTGTTTGAACATTTGAGTGATTTCTAATATTTTGCAATTACAAATGATGCTACAATGAATAATCTTATGTATAATTATTTTCTGTTATTGGGGGTATATTTTAAGGATAACTTAGAAGTGGAAAATTTCTTAGTCAAAGGGTAGATTTTTTTTTTTTTTTTAGGTATTGCCAAATTATCTTCCATAGGGGTTGTATCAGTTTGCATTCCCACCAGCAGTAGATGGGAGTGCCTGTTTGCTCATACTTTGCCAAACAATTTATGGTCAAGCTTTTGAATTTTTGCTAATTTGATGATGGAGAAATAATATCTCAGTGTCGTTTTACTTTGCATTTGTCTTAAGATGTTAACGTCTTTTCACATGTTTAAGAACTATTTTTATGTTTTTTTCTGAATAGCAAGTTTATATCTTTTGACCATTTTTCATTGTGCTTTCTTTTTGTTTATTTCATTTTATAGCTTTTTAAATTGAGAATTAATTTATTTTTATTCTTTCATTGTTATTGACTTATGTGTTTAAAGCTGTATGTCCTCTAGGTCTGGATATGTTGTAATCCTTTCCCAAAAAAGTCTGTATTTAACCTATATAATTTGTGTTAGTATTTTCCTATTTTTCCCAAGAGTTATTTAATTTTTTTTCAGGTGGAAGGGTTTTAAAACTTTTTTTGTTTTTAATTTCCATTTTTTATTCATTGTGATCAGAGAATATTATTTGTTATATTTCTACTTCATGAAATTTACTGAGGTTTTCTTTGTGACTTAGTATTTGATCAGTTTTGATGATTAGACATGCACATTGAGGTTTCTTCTTCATTATCACTATGTAAAATTTGGTATATATCCATAAAAGTTAACTGATTGGCTTTGTTCTTTAAGTTTTTTTGTAGTCTTTCTTATTTTTTAAACTTACTTGTCTGATACTGAGAGCAGTGTCTTAGTTTCTTGTTAGGATACTTCTATTTCTCCTTACATCTCCTATAGTTTCTGCTTTATATGGATGGTATCACTATGTTGTTTGATGGGTAGATATTCGTGACAGTTATACCTTCGTTGTGAATTGTTGCTTTTAGCAACATAAAACATCTTTTGTTTCACTTAATGCTTTTTTTGCTTGAATTTTACTTTGCTTGATTTTAGGATCCCAACTTTGCTTGATTTTAGGTTTTCCGTTGTTTAAGTTTGTCCTGTTTATGTTTGCCTCTCCCTTTATTTTTAGTCTTTTGAAACACTCTTTTAGGCATGTCTCATAATCAGTACAGAGTTAGGTTTTGCTCTCTGAACCAATTTGTAAATCTTTTTTCTTTTACTTGATGATTTAAGCCAATTTACATTTATTGATATGGTTGATATGTTTGACTCAGTGCTGTCATATTATTTTATGCTGTATTTACTGTATGCATTATGCTATATTTAATGTGTTTTCCTGATTTGTCTTATGTGCTGTTTTTAAACTTTTAATTTTGATAGAATTGTAAATTACCATGCAATTATAACAGAGAGATCCCAGGCACTCTTGATCTCGTTTCCCCAATGAAAGCTGTAGAACAATATCACAAGGAGGGTATTGTATCGTTACTGTCAAGATACAGAAGAGTTCCACTACCACAAGGATCCCTCATGTTGCTCTTTTATAGACACACCTACTTTTCTCCTGCTCCTACTTTTGTCCTTAACCCCTAGCAAGCATGAATCTATTCTCCATATCTGTAATTTCATCCTTTCAAGAATGTTCTATAAAGGTAATCATATGACTTTTTGGGATTGGCTTTTTTGACTCATCATAATTCTCTAGAGATTCATAGAGGTTGTTACATGTGTTGGTAGTTTATTCATTTTTACTTTTGAGTATATTCCATGGTCTGAATGTATCGTATGTTGTTTAGCTATTCACCTTTTGAAGGACATCTGGGGTTTTTTTTAATTTCGCAGTTTTTGGCCATTAAAAACAAAGCTTCTATAACAACTCAACAACAACAAAAAACAAACAACCTGATGGAAAAATGGGCAAAGGACTTAAACAGACATTTCTCCAAAGATTTACAAATGGACAATAAGCACTTGAAAAGATGCTCAACACAACTAATCATTAGGGAAATGCAAATCAAAACCATAGTGAGATACTACCTCATCCAAACACACACACACACACACACACACACACACACACACACACACACACACACACGGCGGCAGGAGGGGGAGAGAGAGAGAGAATAACAACTGCTGGTGAGGATGCAGAGAAATTGAAACCCTCGTTAGCGGGAATGTAAAGCGGTGGAGCTGCTATGGAAAACAGCATGGCAGTTCCTCAAAAAAATCCAAAATGGAATCACCATATGATCCAGCAGTCTCACTTCTCCTTATACCCCCTAAAGGTTGAAAAGACCTTGAAGAGATATTTGTACACCCATGTCCATAGTAGCTTCATAGCCAAAAGGTGGGAGGAACCCAAGTGTCATTAACAGATAAATGGATAGACAGTTTGTGGCATATATACAAACAATGGAATATTATCCAGCCTTAAAAAGGAAAGCAGTTCTGGCACATGCTACAACATGAAAGAACCTTGAGGACATTATGCTAAGTGAAATAAGCCGGTCACAAAAAGACAAATGCTGTACGATTCCACTTACATGGGATACCGAGAATAGTCAAAGTCATAGAGACAGAAAGTAGAATGGTAGTTGCTAGGGATTGGAGGGAGGGGGAAACGGAGAGTTATTGGTTACTGTTTAATGGGTACAGAGTTCAGTTGTGTAAGACGGATGATGGTGATGGTTGCATGGCAATGTGAATGTACTTAATGCCACTGAACTGTATACTTAAAAATGGATGAGATGGTAAATATTATGTTATGTATGTTTTCCCACATTTAAAAACAATTTTAAAAGAAAGGGAACTATTAAAGAGGACCGGGGAGTGTGTGTGTGTGTGTCTGTGTTGTGGGGGAAGGGGTGGAAGCTGCTATAGACATTTGTGTACAGGTTTTTATATTAGTATAGTTTTCATTTCTCTGGGATAAATGCCTAGGATTGCATATGGTAATTGCATGTTAAGTTCTTTTAAGAGGCTGTCAAACTGTTTTCTAGAGTGGCTATACCATTTTACATTCCTACTAGCATTATATGAGTGTTCCAGTTTCCCTGCATCTTTGCCAACCTTTGGCGTTGGCATTATTTTTTGTTTTAGCCAGCCTGATAGGTGTGTTGTGATATTTCATTTTAGTTTTAACTTGCATCTCCCTAGTTACTTAGTGATGTTGAATATCTTTTCATGTGATTATTTGCCATCTGTATAGCCTATCTGGTGAAGTCACTTCATGTCTTTTGCCTATTTTTTTTTTTTCAAGTTTTGGAAATTCTTTGTATACTCTGGATACTAGTCTTTTTGTTGGATATGTAGTTTGTAAATGTTTTCTCCTTTCCTGCATCCTCTTAACATCCTCTTAACAGGGTATTTTGCAAAGCAAAAGTTTTTAATTTTGGTCTAGTCAATTTACCATTTTTTAAAAATGGATTGTGCTTGTATTGTCAAATCTAAAAACTTTTTACCTAGTTCCAGATCTTGAAGATTTTCTTTTATGTGGTTTTCTAAAAGTTTTACAATTTTATGTTTTTTACATTTAAGTCTGTGATCCCTTTGAGTTATTTTTTATATAAGGTGTGACACTTAGGATGAGGTTTATTTGATATTTGCTTATGAACGTCCAACTACCCCAGCACTATTTGTTGAGAAGTCTATCTTTCCTTCATTGAACTGTCAAAAATCAGTTGGGCATATTTGTGCGGGTCTATTTCTGGGCTTTCTATTCTGTTCTATTGATCTGTGCATCTATCTCTCTGTCAATACTACACAGTCCTGATTATAGTCAATATATCCTAAGTCTTGAAGTTAAATAGACAAATTCTCTTTATTCTTTTTCAGATTGTTTTAACAATTCTAATTCCTTTGCCTTCTACATAAATGTCATGTATATATTGACCCTTTTCTATCTTCTTTTAATCACTTGCTCTCTGATGATTTTAATTTCTCTAATTTTTGATTAGAGAAATTTTTAGATATTTAGACTTTTAGATTTTAGACTTTTAGATATTTTTATCTTTTCTTCAATTTCCCTTATTTAGCTTTCATTTAAATATATTCTTTTCATGGCTTATCATTTATTCTTCATTTATCTGACTACTTTGAGTTTGGTCCATTTTTGTTTTTTTTCTTTTGTGTGTGTGTGTGTGTATGTTTTGGTCCACTTCTTAGTTTTTAAATTTCTGATTCCTGATTCCAGGTGAGTGCACACAAGTGTGTATGTATGTATGTGTTTGTGTGTATATGTATCTCCAAACGCTTGTCCAGGGTACTTAATTCAGTTTAGAGTGTTATCTTGCATTTTTCATTTGTTTCATAGTTGGTTATTTGCTGTGAATTTTTTATCAGCTGAGATGTTTGTATTTCTATTTTCATGTTTTCTTCCTATATGAGTTTTATATGGAGTTTAATTTTTTTCTTAGTCCTTGGCATTTCATGGGTTGGACTACTATTTCAAGAGCACCCTTTCCTGGCAGTTTGTGAAATACAGTTTTTAGAATGGATGATGGTGATGGTGGAGTGGGGAAAGTAGGCTAGGATTAACCTGTCTTGTGTATTTGTTATTTTTTTCCTCTGTCTACTAGATCCTTAATTTCTTCCTCTTCCTTCTTTTCTGTCACTGCGATATCTGTGAAGAACACATCCATTGTCAATGTTCATTTTTCTTTTATGGAAATGACATTTTTTCCAAGACTGCCACTTTGGATTTCACTCACTTTTGAGTCCCTTCTCTGTGGCCAGTGCTGTGCGCCACCAAATACTGCCTTGTGCTCATATTTCAGCCCTTAGTGTTTCTTTCTGGGGGTGATTTTGTGTGTACTTTGTTTGTGTCCTGAACTCTCCTTTATTTCATGGAGTCGCGTAAGCCTCCTCTCATCTGACTCTCTGCATCCGTAGGCTCATGGTAACTATTGTTGTACTTTTAATTTTTTCACTTATAAGAAATTTGAAGTCATATTTGTCATATTCTCTGTTTCCTAGTAATGCTGATGGTATGGGTTATGTGTGATTTAATTTGTCCTTCTTGATGACCTTATAGGTTTTGAGGGGAGGATGTGTGGAGAGATTCAGATTCAAATGGCTGTCATTATCCTTCATATGTAGACTCTTCTAGGATGTAATAATTTATTGACCAAAGGCATACCTATAATTCTTAATAAAATTGATATTATAGTAAAATTATAATGTAAATGTTAACTTTCTTCTTATAACCATGACAATAAAAATTGTTGGACTTGGATTATAGTTCTCAATAATTATTTTCTTCAAATATGTGAAATGTAGGGACAGGCATAGGAATCATATGTTTCAGCACTAGAAAGGATACCGAATAATAATTGTACTGCAGAGAGTATTAGAGCTGGAAGAAAAGTTAGAGAAAGTCTAATCTAACCTAATATATCATTCTACAGATGAGGTTAAGGAAGATGAAGTAATTTTCCTACAGTTTCCCTGAGAGTTAGTAGTAGGGATGGACCTGGAAACAAGTTCTCCTGGCTCCCTGTCCTAGTGCCTCTTCCATTAAATGGCCCCATCTCTGGCTCAGCCTTTGGTAGGTTAAACATCATCATGACCTTTTTCCTGTTGAGACAAAATAAATTAAATCACTTACCCGGGATCCTGCATGTAGTAAGTGGCAAAAGCAGGTCAGGAGGAAGATCAGGAGCCTTCTTATGCATCATTCTTTCTTTGTGCTGTGTTTATTGGCTGGCTGACTTCCTCTCTGTCTTCTCTAAAATATTTAGTGAATATCTGAAATATTTGGATTAAATAATGAGGTGGTAGTGCTCTCAACAGAGTTCACATCAAGTGCAATTCATTTTATTTTATTTTACTTTTTGCAATTCATTTTAAAGTGATGAGTGCGGCTCAGTTTTTTGATGGTGCACACTGGGGCAAGTTAATGGGTCTTTTTGAAAACAAAGGTTTACTGCTAGGCTTTTCTTCTGTATCTCCAGAGCAAGTGTTAGGTCTTGGAGTAACTGAACCATCTAACTTCTGTCTGCTTGAATATCGCAGGCCTGTGTACTTGCTGTTGTAGTTTCCTGGCTATTGACAAGAGGTTTATCCTTCAAATTCTTCTCTGGGTGCTCTTGAAATGTATACCTCCTGTATGCCAGGATTGTCTCATATTGAATTTTCTTTGTGAGTGAAGGGCAGAATGTTCTTCTCTGCTTCACCAGTAGCCTTTTCCCATATATACTCAGAGAAAGTTTTTCCCCCTCTCAACTGGGCTCAAAAGTCTTAGCTAGAGTACTTCAGAAATAGGCCTGGCTTATTCTTTTATAAAAACAAGCAGACTCTGGGCAACTCATAGCTTGGAATAGCACCGATGGTCTGAGTTTCTCTGAGGCAAGCACATGGGTGGTGCTACCAAAGGTCACATGTATAGCACTTGGATTCCCACTTGGTAAGGCAAGGGAGTCTCATTCTTGCCTTGGCGAAAGCGAAGGGAGTGTCTTGGGAAAAGAGAGGCTGGTGTTTGCTGGCAGAAAAGGCTGATGGCATGTGGAAGGTGTGATGTAGGAAACTGGGACTCAAGATGCCTCGATGTCATCCATTCTATAGTCCTGCAGGGAGAAAAGTTGGATTTTCTAATTTTTTCTTAATGAAATATGCTGATATGTACATATGGAAAATAATAGAAGTAATAACTAAAAATAATAACAGAAAAATATTGAAACTAGAATTTGCATAGACTTCTGTCCTGAATGTGATATATTTGCATACTTTGGAATTTCCCTTGAGGAACCTCCGTACCTCATCTCTCTGTCCCCAAGAGCCCTAGACTGAGTTGCTTGTTTGTACTGAGGTGACAAGAGTCAGGATTCTTTTTCCTGGTCAGGGTGGGCCTAGTGGGAAGGAGAGAGTTGGCCTTGTCCTATGAAGGTCTCATCAAGGGTGAAACCTACCCAACCAGCACGTGACATGGATCTGAAGAACAGTGGAGCCTAGGACTTTTTCCTCTTCCCTCCATGACACCACACATACCCACCCTTCTTTCTTCTGGGGTAAGAAAAAACAAGTAAAATGGACTTATATTTTGGTTTCTGGGACCGTAAAGCAGTTCCTGTCTTTCCTCCATAAATTTCCCTAACACTGGATCTTTTTTCTCTCTTCCCTTTCCTGTGTTTTACCTAAAGTATAAAATCATGGTTTGGATTGCAGGCTTTGAGACAAGATGGACAGTGAGGTGACTGTGGCATCTTATTAAAACTCTTAGTAATGTGGTTTCCTATCTATTAAATGGAGCTATATTACTGTCCAGGTGATTATCAAGATTAAATGATATAATGTATATGGAATGATTAGCATATTGCCAAGCATGTAGTATGCTCTCAATAAATGGCATCTATTGTTGTATCAGGTAATCTCTATATAGTACCTAGAATTGTGTTTGGCATTAAGCAGCCAAGAACTGGTAAAAATTATTGTATTATTAATTTTAATGGAGTGTGAGGACCTTCAAACTCAAGCTGACATACTTCCTAGGGAGATCTTCCAAGCATTTTACATTTTCTTTCAATATCTGACCAAATAGTCTAGGAGTGAGTGGTGTAATTCCAATAAGACACAGCATTTCTTGTGGCTTTTTGTTTTTTGATGGTCCTATGAATAATTGAAGTTTTACTTTAGAAAGTAAGAAGCACATCCTAGTAAATAGGCCCAGTTCTTACATGGGACAAGACTTTTTAACAATTACGTTGCAATTGAATTAGATAACCACTTATTAGCTATCCTACCATCTATCCAGCAAGGCCTTCACAGAGCTACATCTAGTATGAACATTAAGGTTCAGCACATGAGTGCCTTAAATCTTAGTTTTTGTTTTGTTTTTCAAATTAAGAAAAATGTAGAAAGCAAATAGAAATACAATGTGGAGCTTTCTTGGAATCTCTCTTGGGCAATACCATTAGGATAGTGATGAAGAACTTGGTTTTGAATCTTGGTTCAGTCACCTGCTAACACTGTGGCCTTGGGCAAGTCACTTTCTCTCTTTGAGCCTTAGTGTCCCTACCCATGCAATGGGGATGCTATAATAACAAACGAACTATACTTGGAATAATTCACACGAAGCACTCCATTCAGTGCCTAGTACTGCAGTCATTGTTATTATTATTTTTATCTCCTCCTTTCAGCAGCCAAAAGGATTTTCTCCGGAGGCATCATGACTCATTAAGAGATTCCAAGTTAAGAGCGCCCAGCCCAGTGCTCCAGCAAGTCTTATTTTGGCGGCCTAAAGCCAACGCAAGGGGTGCCTGCGGAGTGAAGGCTGTTTGTTTGTTTGCTTGTTCGTTATTTTCGAAATGAACGTTTCTCCCCTTCTCGGTTTCAGTATTCGGGGTTTCACACGGAAAGATCGGAATCTGATCACGACAGCCAGTGGGGCGGAAGTCCCCTGACCGACACCGCCTCGCCGCAGCTCCTGGACCCCGCGGACAGGCCGGGCTCGCAGCACGACGCGTCCTGCGCCTACAGACAGTTCTCGGACCGCAGCGCTCTCTGCTACGGCTTTGCGCTCGACCATTCCAGACTGGTGGAGGAGAGGCATTTCCACAGCCAGGCCTGTGAGGGAGGCCGCTGTGAGGCAGGCAGGTACTTCCTGGGAACGCCGCCAGCCGGCAGGGAGCCCTGGTGGAGCCCTCGCGCGGGCTTGCCCCTGCCCAAGGCCTCCCCAGAGAGCAGAGAGGCCTACGAAAGCAGCATGCCTCACATCGCGGCAGTCCACAGGCTCCACGGTAAGGGCAGCGGGAAGGACTTCTGAACTCGAGCCTGAGGCCCCTGGGCAGGTTTTTAAACACTCTAGGTGTGACGCTAGAGTGAGCGTCCCAAATAGTTTTCTCCTTTGATTTACAAATCAGAAACCCTAACCGATGGGATTTCAAAAACCAGTTCCACAGAATTAAGTGCATTCATTTTGCGAATGTTTGTCAAATACATTTATTCTGGGCAAGTGAGTACAAACGATTCCCATCTTGAACATCAAAAAGTGTAGAAATCAAGTTAAAGTTAATTGTCGAGTAAATCTATTGAATTTGTAGTATGCATGCATTTAAATTGCTCGTGTATTATTTTCTTCTGTATTCTTATGCTTCAAATGTGGACTTGAAGAGTCTGTGGGCTCGTTTAGTTATAGCAGTGTTTCTCAGTGAGGGCACTATTGGTGTATAGGAGATTGCGAGTCTTTGTTTTATGGACTATCATGCACATCACTGACGCTTAACCTCTCTGAGCGTTAAACTCCAGTAACTACCCCTCTTTTCCCCCATTGTTATGACAACCCACAGTGCCCCCTGTGGGTAAGGGATGGTGTGATATGTAAAACCCACTGAGATTTTTCACCTTGGGGTCATTATGTGACTTTACAAACACATTGAAATGGGCACTGCAGTTAAAGCCTAGATTGTTGGAAATGCTTTGCATTGTTCTTTGCAAAATAAGCTGGTGAAGGAGGGCCCATTTTGTTCATTCCAAGCTTGGCTCCATGCAGATCTTTGAAACCTTCCCTATTATATTAAAAGTAAGTGACATTAGGATTAAGGTGAAGGCCCTCGTATTACTCTTCTTGTCTTTAGGATGCAAAATGTGCCAGAGAATGTTGTCTCCATTCATAGAGTCTTCTGTCATGTACCACCCAGACACTGAATAATTTTAATCTGTCTCCATTCTAGCTTTTTATTTTTCTGATTTTATTTTGAGTATCTTTAGTTTGGTAGACTGGTAATGGAAACCCAGAGCAAAGGGCAATTGCTTGCCAAAGAATAGAGCGAAGTGAAAATCCTGGCTTAACCTACAGTGTCTGGAAGAAAATATTAGAAATGAAATAAGAAGAAAAGTAAAAAGGAAAGCAGTGAATGGTGTGATCCAGGGCCTCTCTGCTGCATTAGGCAGCTGACAGCTTTCTTATATCCCTACCTGTTTCTCTTCTCTCTTTTTATATTGACTTCAGACTGTTTTGAGAATAATTTAGTTTATGGAATATATGTTGGATGCACTATTCCTCCATATTAGATTTCTCTCCTTAATTCTTAACAAGTTGTTAAAATTATAAATATTTATTTTTTATCTTATTTCAGAAACAATCTAAGATACCTGACCTACTATATGATTACCTGGGAAGCTGAGATGTTTACCCCTAGGTTTGATAAAATAAATTTATATTTTTATTGGGACAAGATATATCTATATCTGTATCTATATTTATATCTGTCCATGCTTACTTATACATATATATAAATATATATATATTTAACCTTCAAAAACTCTAGAAACTAACATTGGAGCTTTTTTGTAGCTCTACTTAAGATATATTTGGCAATATTGACATTTTAGATGATTTATTTGGAATTGAGAGAGTAGTTCACCCTATATCATTGTCTGCCTCAAACTCAATTGAAACTATTTTCTAAGCATCAATTTAACATGACACTGCCCTAGAAAATAACATAAACCAAATTGTATGCATCTTCCTTTTATTTGCAGCCAGACAGGTCCAACAACAGGTAGATATGGAGAAGCATAAAGACACTTTACCATTTTGCTACTTGGTATTCACAACCCGTGAGCAAGGTTTATCTTCTAAGAAACTTGTTGTAAACTTTATTTGCATGTAAAGTTCCTTGATTTTATATGAGCCTGTGTCTGTTTCAAATATTGATGCATATATTAAAAATAAAAGATATAAGGTTTATTTTATCAGGAAAAATATATACTTAATTTTCTTTTGGTGAATTTTGAGACCATTTACTTTTTTCCTTTTCTAATTTCTAGGGCGAGGTCACTGGGATGAAGATAGTGTGGTCAGTTCTCCAGACCCCGGATCGGCCAGTGAATCAGGTGACCGATACCGCACTGAGCAGTATCAAAGTAGCCCACATGAACCTAGCAAAATTGAAACTCTGATAAGAGCCACTCAGCAAATGATTAAAGAGGAAGAGAACAGATTGCAGCTAAGGAAAGCCCCATCAGACCAACTGGCTTCCATTAATGGAGCTGGGAAAAAACACTCCCTCTGTTTTGCAAACTACCAACAGCCCCCACCAACAGGTGAAGTCTGCCATGGCTCTGCTCTTGCCAACACTTCACCATGTCACCACATCCAACAGAGAGAGGGGAAGATGCTGAGCCCCCATGAAAACGACTATGACAACAGTCCCACTGCACTGTCTCGGATAAGTAGTCCCAATTCGGATCGCATTTCAAAATCCAGTTTGATCCTGGCTAAAGACTATCTACATTCGGATATGTCTCCTCACCAGACAGCAGGAGACCATCCTGCCGTCTCTCCAAACTGCTTTGGCGCTCACCGGCAGTATTTTGATAAGCATGCTTACACATTAACTGGATATGCCCTGGAGCACTTATATGATAGCGAAACCATTAGAAACTATTCCTTGGGCTGTAATGGCTCACACTTTGATGTAACTTCCCATCTAAGGATGCAGCCAGACCCAGCACAAGGACACAAGGGAACATCTGTTATAATAACCAATGGAAGCTGATGTTTTTCTAAAATATTTTGTTCTTTAAGATCTCTGAGACATATTTATAGTTTAATACCGCATTACCAGCGTTTACTTTGCTACAGATTGTTAGAGAAGGTAATTTAAGTTACTGGGTATTTGATATGTGTTCCTATAAAATCAAAGAAGACATAGCACTAGCATTCAGGGTTATACAGAGATAATGGAGCAACACTGAATTCACAAATTGCCCCTCTAATTATATGGGAACCAGAATAGGTAAATTTTGAGTTGAAAAATACTTATGTAGATCAAATGAGCATATAGACCACATGAAAGGACTGATGAATGATGACATTGCGTTGCGATGATCCAATGATCCTCATACGCACAGATGGCATGAACTGCTGCATGCACTTTACATGCAGAAATATAAAATATGTACCATAAACACCCCCCAGAATGGGTAACTTTCCTAGACTCTAGCACAATAAGCTTCTTAAAGCCATTTCCATTCCAAAAATAATGAACAAAGAGAGGGGTAAACCTTGTAAACTGATTTCTTCTTTGTGGTTTCAAACCAGCCAGCTCATTTGGCTCAGGCATAAATTAGAGAAATGGTTCTGGATGTGGAGCAAGAATGAGTTTTCACCTGGTATCCATTATAAGCAATCAGGAAGTGGTAATTTTTCACCTTACTTTTGAGTTAGACGAGGATCAGGATTGCACTGACATAGCAGCAAGGATTTTTCCAAGTCAAAGCACTGAGTTGTTGGGACACACATCAAAAACCTGATGTGCTCAATTGGAAGTAGTTTGGTGAAAATAGAAAGGCCCGAGGCAGAGTGAAATAAACCCGTATCTCAAAACAAATAATTTAAGGCTCCGAATAGGTAAATGAGGTATTTGAGGTTTGCCGAAAAAACCAACCAAATAAAAAATTCAAACCAATTCACCAAGAAAAAAGGCTGATAAGCAGCAAGTTAAGGGAAACCAGTGAAGTGCTACATGATAGCAGTGTAAGGGTTTGAAAACATTTCAAAGCACAGATGTGCCAATGTGACAGCATGTGGAAAGCCTCAGGAGAGAGTCTAAGATACAAGCTTAGGCTAATAGACAAGTGGATAAAGGGCAAGAGTAGAACACTGACTGAAGGAATAGGCAAAGTGTTCATTTTCATTATTGTTTGTACACAGGAAACTTGATCTTATGTCTGTGTGGTATAGTAGAAAGGCCAGTTGACTAGATCTCTGGGTTCCAGTTCTGACCCTGCCTATAACTTAGTTTTGCAACCACAGATTATATCCCTCACCACGCCTGGGCTCCAGTTTTCTAGTCTGTAGGGCAGCTCTGACGTTCTGTGGTTCTGTGGTGCATTAGTACAGCAGGACTGCACTTGTTTTTTGTTTCTTTTTTTTTTTAGAGACAGAGTCTCACTGTGTTGCCCGGGCTAGAGTGAGTGCTGTGGCATCAGCCTAGCTCACAGCAACCTCAAACTCCTGGGCTCAAGCAATCCTTCTGCCTCAGCCTCCCAAGTGGCTGGGACTACAGGCATGTGTCACCATGCTTGGCTAATTTTTTCTATATATTTTTAGTTGG
>CAUYRT010083108.1:0-27481 GCA_963574885.1 Lepilemur ruficaudatus
ATTTCTTCAAGCTGCAGAGTTAAAGCAGAACACAGAACAGATAAATGATAGGAAGTTTATGCTTAGAGAACCCTGTAAAAGAATATGCAATGTCTAACAAACCATCTTTTCTTCCCCCCTTAATCTTACATTCTTTATGAATTGAATTATGTTTTCAAGTTTTTAAGGATGGCTTAGAAATACTAAAATTAATTTCCCACACTTCCAAATTAATTTCCCACACTTCCATATTCAGGAACTCCCAGTCTAACATAGATATGCTCATATTCATTTTAATGATTAATACAGGCAGTATGGGTAGCATAATGAAGACGGGCTTTGGAGCCAGAGAGAAGTACTTAAGTCATAACTCTGTTGAACCCTTGTCTATCAGAGTGACTTTGGGAGAGTAGTTTTATTTGTTTCCTTTCCTATCAATAAAATGATTTTCTAAATCCCTTCCTTAAGGGTTACTTTAAGGGTGAAATGAGACTACATATGTAAAGTTCCTGTCAGGTAGCGATCTCTCAAAAAATTTCCTTCCCTCAGGCTAGATTTCATTATCAACAGCTCAAGGGTATAACTTTTACCTTACTTGATCTTCTCAGTTTCTGTTGGGGATTTTATTTTAAACTGAAGGGCACTTTCTCTTTGCTTCACATCTTAAGCAAATTCAGTACATTTAAATTATTTCACTTGATCTTCCTACCTCATATTCTCTTACAGAGAAACTAATATGACCTTCCCTCCAAGCTACTTTTCCCTTCTCCAGTCCTCATACTGTATTCCTGTTCTTAGCCAATGATGTAAAACACAGTTCTTCGAGTGATAGTTTTAAAACACGGCATTTATTAATATTATATGTTGTATTAAACACATTGTATTATTGTATTTACTTAATATCATGTGCTTTGCTTATCTTTTTGTTAGTGTGACTCTATGGTTGTAACAGTAAAAGTACACTTAATTTGGAGTCAGGAGACCCGAATTCCAATCCTCACTTTGACACTAATTAGTTATATGGACTTAGGTAACTCACTTCACCTCTAAAGACCTCAAAGCCCTCTAATGGTGTTGAGCCATGTGATTTTTCATTCAATTCAGCTTTGTTATCTCATGGTTTTATGATTCAATTTTGACAGCAACACAGTGCTCCATTAATGACATTATGTTGGCTTTCCATATTTTTCAACCAAAGGCCTCAAATGACTATATATTTATTTCCATTTTTCCTGGTGTGTTGCTTCTAACTATCTTTCCCCATCCTATCTTTCATGCTTTGTCCATCCACAGGCAAAGATTATAAGAATGAGATGTGCCACCAGCAGGTAGTGTGGGTCCATGTTAACTTTTATTTTGGGCTGTAACTAAGAGAACTCAATGCATGAATTATTATAAAATTATAAAAACCAAACCAAGTTTCATAACAATGAACATAGAATGGTCTCATTTGCACAAAAACCTTTCAAAACCAAAAGATATATGTACACAAATATATGTGTTAGGATTTATGTACAAAATGATCTGAAAGGATACATACAAAATTACTAAAAAGTTGGCCTGGTGTGGTGGTTCATACCTGTAATTCCAGCACTTTAGGAGGCCAAGGCAGAAGAATTACTTGAGGCCAGGAGTTTGAGAACAGCCTGGGCAATATAGAAGACCTGTCTCTACGAAAAATAAAAAAAACAACCAGGCTTGGTGGCATGCAACTGTAGTCCTAGCTATTTGGGAGGCTGAGTAGGGAGGATCACTTGAGCCCAGGAGTTTGAGGTTACAGTGAGCTTTGATTATGCCATTGCACTCTCGGCTGGGTGACAGAGCAAGACCTTGTCTCTAAAAAAAAAAAAAAAAAAGGAAAAAGCAAGGAAAGAAAAAAAGCAAAAGCAATTAGCCCTGGAAAAAAAACTGCGCTAGAGGGATAGGAGTCATAGGGCTTAATTTTTTTTCTATAAACTGTCCTATATTGTTTAACTTGTTATAACATGGATATATTATTTTTATAATAAGAATACTATTTTAAATATTTTCATTGACTAATATTTATTTTTATTTAAATAAGTTTTTCTTACAAAGTGGCTTTGTAGTCTACTATATATTGAACATAAAGTTATTAACAAGGAAAAGGGTTTAGGTGGAAGAGCATTCATTAGTATTACACAGGAAATGCCTCAGTGTTGTCAGTGGGTTAATCTGTTTTCACCTCTGATTCAAGCAGGAAGTGAATCTATGATAAAAACTAATTATGGTATTAATAATAAACATAGAGTTGGAAGAGGAAACACAGATAGAACTAGGTGTACATTAGAGAAAGAAATGAGAGTCGAAAGTCATCACTGGGGTTAACAGAACAAAATAAGGGGCAGCATTTTGCAAAGCATACTGGAGCAAAGAAAATCTTTCCAAAGAAATCAATAAATAAACACTGTTTAAAGAAAATTATTTCATAATGTGCACAAGGACTAATGACTATGCAGATATTCATAAGGACCTAAGAAATTAGAGGCCTTACAAGTAAAGATAGCATGTTTTAAAAACAAAAACCCTAAGAAAAGCAAAAAAGATTGGCCTAGATTCAAAGCACACTAAGAACATTAACAACTAGAAGTTCTTACCAAAGCATCATATATAATATTTACACTTGTATTACTTTATGCCTACTTAAAGTATAAAGAGTTTGCTTTGCAGAGTGTGGGTTCAGTCATTGTCAGGGTATCAGAGTATGTTTCGTTTCCTCCATTATAATGTGAGGACAACATAGAGTGTGCACATTCTGAAATAATCCAAAGGGAAAGGAGAGAACAGTTTAACCTCTCTTTCTGAACTCTGTACATTTCAGACAAACCTTATCCCCTTTCTCTCCCTGTCTCAAATTCTTTCATAATATCTAAGCCCTGTGGAAGTATGCTGGTCCCCAGGGGTGGGTAGTTTTCTCAATCTATAATTAGGGTATGTAGCTTTTTTTTTGTCAGCTACAGCTTTAGCCATCAATTCCAGGCAACCCTGACACCAATGCACTGCATATCTAAGCATACATTACCTATTTGATCATCCAAGTCCCCAAAAGCAAAGAATATATTTTCTTCTTATCAGTCTTCTAAGTAATACTGTATACAATTGAAATATTCTTGCCTTGGTTTCTGAAACAGCACTCTCTTGGTTTTCTATCTCTCCAGTTACTTCTTGTCAATCTCCTTTGTGAATGCCTCCTCCTCAACTGAATTGTAAATATATTTGTTCCTATACCATATTTTCTTCTCTAATATACCCTGTCCACATGTGCTTACATTTTAAGGAAAACAAAACTCCTATCACGGGCCAAATTTGTGCTTTACGTTCTAAAATCATATATTCAATGACTCAAATAACGTAAGTATAAAATAAACAAAACTTAATGTCTAATAAGGCTACTAAAATGAAATCAAACTTCTATCCCTGATTGATTCTTCAAAATCTCCCTTAGCTCATTATGCCACATTCACACCCATATAATGGCCCTAAAAAAGAAATCTAAAAGCCACATTTGATTCCCAATTTCCTTCAATTCCACATTCATTACCAGAAAATTCAGTCAACTTTATCTCCAAAATAAGATTCAAATCCATTTACCTTTTCTGTCAAGTCTCTAGTCCAATCTGTTCAAGGTAAATATAATGCAAGTGACATATGTAATTTTTAATTTGGAAATAACCATATTTAAAAAATAATTTGTACATGTCAAATCAGTAGTACAAGACATTTCAAAAAGTTCATAGACGATGCAAAATATGAAAAACTATGCATGGATGTCAAACTTTTTTACACCAAACTAAATTCAGAATAACTTGTTATAACATGTCTGAAGAAGATGTAGTTCGAGGCACTAAGAAGGAGAAGGCATTAATTTGAAAAGAGCCCTCAACAGAGCAACATGAATTCTGAAAAAAATTAAGGAAGAATAAATGTCAAATTTATGGTAAAGCTTAGGTGGAAGAATGGTAAAATCATTGATGCTTTACAAAAAGTTTATGGGGACAATGCCTCAAACAAATCAGCAGTTTACAAATATATGACTTGTTTTAAGAAGGGGCTAAAGGATGTTAAAGATGAAGCCCATAGCAACAGACTATCCATATCAATTTTTGAGGAAAAAAATTCATCTTATTCATGCCCTAATTGAAATGGACTTATGATTAACAGCAGAAACAATAGTCAACATAAATATTTCAATTGGTTGAGCTTATACAATTCTGACTGAAAAAATTAAGTTAAGCAAACTCTCCATTTGATGGGTACCAAAACCACTGTGCCCATCTGCTGTAGACTAGAGCAGAGCCTTCAATGGAAATTTTCAACAAGTGGAATCCAGATCCTGAAACATTTCTTTGAAGAATTATGACAGGAGATGAAACATGGCTTTATCAGTACAATCCTGAAGACAAAGCACAATCAAAGCAATGGCTATCAAGAGATAGACATGGTCCCATCAAAGCAAAAGTAGACTGGTCAAGAACAAAGGGAATGACAATAGTTTTGTGGGGATGCTCAAAGCATTTTGCTTGTGGAGCAAAATTTTGTGGAAGACCAAAGAATGATAACATCTGCTTATTATTAGAGTGTTTTGAGAAAGTTAGTCAAAGCTTTAGCAGAGAGATGCCTGAGAAAACTTCACCAGAGAGTCCTTCTCCACCACAACAATGCTCCTGCTCATTCCTCTCATCAAACAGGGGCAATTTTGCAAGAGTTTTGATGGGAAATCATTAGGCATCTACCTTATAGTCGTAACTTGGCTCCTTCTGACTTCTGCTTGTTTCCCAATCTCAAAAAAAAAATTATTTAATGGGCACCCATTTTTCTTCAGTTAATAGTATCAAAAAGGCCTTATTGACCTGGTTAATAGGATGCTCAGTTCTTTAGATATGGACTTCATGGCTGGTATCATCACTTACAAAAGTATGTTGAACTTCATGGAGCTTATGTTGAGAAATAAAATTTATATATTTTTTATTTTTATCATTTAATTCCATTTTTCCACAACCTTGTTGAAGTCTCCCTCCTATATATTTGGTTAAAATATATTATTGACATCAATTTGACATGTACAAGTCTAAGAAGTATGTGAGATATGTTGATTATTTTTTCTTACTAGGTCTTCAAAATTTGTTGTGTGCTTTACATTTACATGGAACATGGCATTTCATACTAGCCACATTTCAAGTGCTAATTAGTCATATGTAACTACTATATAAGACAGTGAAGCTCTAGTTGATGTCAAGATTATCTATTGCCTGGAAAACTACACAGACTCAGATCTGATATCCCCAAATCAATTCTTTCCCATCCTCCATCTCCAACAAAACACTTTCCATAGACTAGTGAGAACTGAAAACCACATAATTCCTTGTCCCTGTGTTAAAGAAAAATGGGACTGAGTAAACTTCCCTGTTCTTGTATTAACAATACTAAAAACAAGGAACAAAAAAAACTCTTAGCTGTGTTTTCCAGGAAGTATCTGCTTCTGGAAAAGAAAACTGAAACAGATAAACTGATCAGTTATCGCTTCAAAACCTTCAATTCATTTTGTCCAGCCAAATCTACTATATCACCAAATCCCAATCAGTTTTTGCTATTGCAAGATACACTTTGAAATCATTTAGTACAGGCCTTATAATGCTATAAAGCACCTTCTCTAATTTCCCCATTTTGAGACACTACTAAAACTTTGTCGAGTAAGTATTCTCCTTTACTACACTAAGTCTTAGTTTTTAGTTTTGCTTGATTAGTACATTGTTTGGTGGTCTTTTGGAAGATTAACATTGAACAAAATCAAGAGGGCACTTCTTAAAATGCAAAAGGGATCATGTCACTCACCTGTTAAAGATATTTCAATAATTATCAATGCTTTGGAACAAAATTCAAACTGCTTAACATATTTGACAAGGCCAAATAACCTCTCCCCTGTCTACCACTCTAAACACATACTATATTACTCCCCTCGTCAATTCACTAAGTTTTAGCAACAGTGCTTCTTTCCTGTTCTTTAGATGTAATAAACATTTCTCCAGTCTTATCATCTTTGCAATTACTCTATTTTGCCTGGACATTTTTCTCCTGTCTTAAAATAGTTGACTCATTCTTATTCTTATTAACTAACTGAAATTTGATCTTTTCAGACAGGATTTTCTTCGACCACTGTTATAATTTAAGGGCGTTTATTTCTTCTGTCAATTTTCTCTCCATTGTATCATCCTGCTTCCTTCACATCACTCATCATAACTACCTTGCCCATATCTTTCTTTAATTGCTTAATCTCTGTCTCTCTCCACAAGATTATAAATTCCATGAAAGTGGATGTCTTACCTATCTTATCTATCTCTATATGACTAAGTGTTTGATAGATTTATTGGCACATAGTAAGTGCTCATCACAGCATAACATGCTGGCTTTCAACCTTCTCTGATTGATGTGGTTCTTTTGAAGATTACGTGTAAGCTTCAGATTTAATAAACAAGGCATCTGAAGGAGAAAATGTTTCTTTGTGTATTAATTGGTGAGTTCATGTGTTTTTTGCATTTACATCTCCCACTTGCATTTTGATTAGCAATTTCTTCTGTCTATTTAACACCCAAATCCTGTGTAATCAGTGACATGTTATACTCTGGAACAGACTCAATGAGTTCCTGAAGCTGGCGAGACAGCACTTCAATCCCTTCACCTTGGCTGCTCTAGTGGTGAACATGCCTGACTGCCAGTCTGATTTTCTAAATCTCCTCGGAGACAGTTAAGCAGTTAGAACTACTTTTGGCATATGCTTGGCTTCAGCTCATTTCAAATGCAAAAATGCTTGTTCCAAATACAAGCCTCATTTTTTTCTATTACTATTATCATCATTATCGTTATTAATATCATTATCTTTATCACCCTTTGAAAGTCCCTGTTGGAGAGGTTCCCTATCCTAAGGAAAAGCAATCCCTGAAAATCACACTTGAACAATATATTTAGTGAGGCATAAACAGTGTGATTAGTATTTGACTAAAATTCCTGTCTTCCTTTAATAGTAAACATATTTTAAGGGATTTTTGTTGCTACCCAATCACTATTTCTCCCTTCTCCCTTGCTAAAAGAACCTCAATTTTAAAACATTAGGCATCTGAAGGTGGTGATTATAGAGGGGAAGGGGGAGGAATATGCCCCCACCCCAACTATATAGGATGAATTTTGAATACTCTATACCAAGCCTAGTAATTTTGTTCCTCTTACCATTTAGCAAGGTCATGTCTCTTTGACATGGCATAAGGAATCTTACAAATCTGAACTCAGCGTACCTTTCTACTCTTCCTCAACCTGTTTACTTGGGTTCAAGCACGCTGACCTAATTGAAGCTCTCTAATTATGCCTTTACCTCTATATTTTTGCAAATGCCCTAAACCATAATTCCAACTACACAAATCCTACTTATTCATCAAAGCACAATTCAAATGTCATCAACTGGCTACATCTTTGCATAATTTTCTCTATGGCAGAATTTAAAACTTATATATTTTCGAAATTGATTCTAGGTGCTTCCATTATATTACTTATCACAATATATTCCTGTTATTTGCTGATGTATCTCACAAAATCGTCAGCTACTTGAGAGCAAGAATCATGATTCAGTAATGTTTATATTCTTAAAATCTAGCACTGTGCTTGAAAGATAGAAGGCCCTCAAACATTTCAAATGGTTGACTGTATACTGTATAGGATAGAAAATTATTCCTCAATGTGATGTCTTCTTTATTCCATATTTCCTAGGTTCATGATAATCTCATAGTCTACATACCTTTTTCAAAACTTTTACTCCATTTTATATTTCCTAGTTATTACTACTTCAAATACATTTTTTAAAGTAGGATATCAAAAAGATTTTGTGTAGCTTAGTAATGTGCATAGGCAATGAATACATTTATAGAAGGCATTAAAATATGGCAATTTAATATTCTATTAATTAAAATATTTGATTAATCAGATCCTTCAAATCTTGTCATTAGACAAATGACTGGCTGCAATTGTTTAAGACTCTTTCCATTGGTTTATTTCACTACTTAAAAAACAGAAGCTGTTTATATTGATTTATTGTCACAAAATAAATCAGTAAAAAATAATTATTATTGTTAATAATGATGATGACAATGACAATAAGAATATGATAATAAAAGTGGGGCATATTGTATTTTCCAAAGATGGGCACAATATTATCTTCCATCCCACATGCTCCTTTTGACCTTTATACTCTTTCCATTGAAAGGTGGGATTCATGTCTCCTCCCTTTGAATCCAGTAGGCTTTTAACTTGCTGGTAACAAATATATTATGACAAAAGTGACACTATGTGATTTCCAAGGTTAGGTTAGAAGAGGCAGTGTACTGTGTGCTTTGTTAACTGTAATACTTATCTTGCACTGCTGAAATGTCATGTAAAAAGCCCAACTATCCAGAGGCCGCCATGCTGTGGGAAGGCCAAGCCCCGTGAGAGGTTAAATGTAGCCTTCCTTAGTCTTTTAGTCCTCTGCTCAGACATCAGACTTGTGTGAGAAAAAGCCTGTGTCCTTTCTGAATTCCTGACCCATAGAATCTGTGAACATGATAAACTGATGGTTGTTTTATGCCACCAAGTTTAGGGTAATTTGTTGCACAGCAATAATAACTGGAACAAAGACTACGACAAGGTATGATTACATGTTCATCAATCCCATTTCTTCTCCTTAGACACAAAGGAAGAGGGCACTTACAGTTTTTTTGCATTGATTTGGATCCATTTGACTGAATTTTAGCCAATGGGATATAGAGGGAAGGACTCCACATTGAGGACTAGCTTTCCATTCAATCATCTACCCTCTCTTCTCTTTCTGCAGTGACAGTGGAGACTACCCTATACAGATTGTGATATTAAAATATTGGAGGATCCTGAATCACAGAGTCATTACCTGGTAGAGACCTGTCCAGGAAAACAGGCTGGCATCAGACCAATGTAAAGATGATAATAAATAAACCATCACTGGGATAACTTACAACAAGCAGCATTTGTTATACTGACTAATACAAACACTAGCATTTACTGAACATTTGCAATGTGCTAGAAACTTTGATGAATGCTTTGCATGTATTATCCCTTTTAAACTCTGATCAACCATTATTATGCAGGTACCTTTGTTATCCCCATTTTACAGATGAAATCTAAAGTTAAAAGAGTAAAGGCAATATATGTAACCTAAACATTTGTACCCTTGTAATATGCTGGAATAATAAAAAAGAGTACATGATTTACTCAAGGTCACAAATATATTCTGAAGAAGGGGAATTTTTTGAAGTTGGAGCACTGAGAGGCTCAGCAAAATCCACTGGAAAAGGTCAGCCATCTTTAAATGTATTGTCAATATAAATTTTTGATAAACAGGTGCCCTGAATTTATTCCCAAACTACTAATTTTAATAATAGAAGAAACAGAAAAAGCTTATTTTATTTTTCATATACAGACCATTACGGAATGGTTAAAATGTGGGTTTTACAGCCATTTTTTAAGGTTACAAATAATTTTTGTTATGGTATCATTCTGTATTTTATGACTTTAATTAAGTTTCTGATTTCTTTCCAAACACTGAAATATAAGACAGTATTAAACACATTTTAATCATTAAATTTGTAGATAATTTTGTGACTTTTTAGAGCTTCTAACGCCAAGGGACTGATAATGGGGGATAATGTGCATAAAATACACTTCAGGAAGTTCCACAAACGCTATCCTTAAGGATTTTTTTTTTCTTCCACAACACAACAGCTAATGTATACAATTAAGAAGTCTCATCAGGGCTGTTCTACAACTGTCATCACCTTTAAAGAGCAAACTTGTCACCTGCACAAGGTAAAACGAAGGACTTTTAAAACAACCGCACTAATCCAACTTTACAGAGGCTTCCACTGAGACAAATAGCACCACTGTAGACATGTGCTGTGCCCTCACATTAGTAGCCATGAAATAGAACAACTTAGTAGAAATTCTTGGAACTTTTAAAATTATCTTAAATAAAACATCAAGCAAATTTTAATACTCAGTGAAAGTGTATCTCAAGGTAGTTTCTATTGTCCGTCATTTATGTAATGTAAAATATAACAAAGTAACATCACTTTTTCATGCTCTCAATTCCTTGGGGTCCAGTTATTATATTTTGAATAAATGTCAAACTTGGAAACCAACTCAACTACTTCATTCAACTGTAAAATGCTCTAACATCTGATTTTGCTTTAAAGGTCTAAAAATTCCTTCTGTCATATAGCCTACATTCCTTTGTAGGGAAAAAGACAAGATATAAATAAATGAATAAATATATACCATGTCAATGTCATGGCAAACACTATGTAAACAAACTTGAATAAGAAGATACAGAGTGGCTGAGGTGGGAGGTGCTGTTTTTAGATATGGCTCTGTGTAGGATCTGTGTAGGATGTCAGGTAAGGCAATGATGAAAGCAAACACAATGAGGCCTCTTATGCAGATCATGGAGGAAAGCATCACAGTTAGAGAGGGCAGCAGATGGACAGATGCCAGAAGTGCGGGCATGTCTGGCAAATTGTAGGAACAACCAGCAGGCTGATGTGTCTGAATTGGAGGGGACAGAAAAGAGTCGTACAATGTGCTCTTCAACAAATCACCCAAAAAATGATTCTTGGGATTTATGCGTTTATAACAGGCCTGTCAACAAAGGGAAGTCAGTGAAGTCTAAAGGATCCTGTGGTGTAAAAACATTGAGCTGTTTCATTCTTCTTCAGTAAAAGAAAATGTTCTTGTGGCATTCAGGGGGCTAAAGATCCTGTGACTTTCCCTATCAGCATATGACCTCAAGCATCTCAGTTCACTTAGAGAGCCTTTGCTATCGCATTCCAGAATATTTCTTTCTTCGAAACTCCATCATTTACTTTACAGAAACTGGAAATATAAAACTTCCAATCTCCTACCTTATTTTAGCTACACCATAGCCTATTTTCTCAAAGTCATCACTTCTTAAATTATATTTCTCATATTATTTTCTCTGGAAGGGTTACTCAACTCTCCAAAAGCTGTTTTTGAAATGCAGGCTTGCAACTGAATTTTTTGTTTGAAATAAGTGATTAGCATGCCTTAAGAATTTTTAGGACAAAGATACGTTTTTGTCAGAAAATAATAAAAATGTATTAGATGTAATACTTAATACGAACTTATTTAATTACTAATATGTTTAGGTATAATTAATAATTAAGTCATTTAATAATTAACTTATCAAAAACAACAAAAAATTTCCTTAAGATTCCACAACTAAATATCTTCCCCACTTCTTCTCTTCCCAGTGCTAGCCATTTCCCCTGAACACCTAAAGATGTTTTCAAAGAGAGATGCTTGGCTCCTTATATTCAGCTACTTTGAGTCAAAAGCTCTAAGCTGCATGTGTAGAGCTGTCTGAGTACGGGACTAGTTTGCATGAAAGCCCTTTTGGACCAGAGATTCTCCTGCCAGTCCAGTGGCATTGACCCTTTGGTGAAGAGCACTTCCCAGAATGACTTCAAGTTGAACGTCTTTCTCTCTGCATGAGTGACTGAGATCACTGACTAGCACTGCTTTTGTAACTTGATCAACATGCTTCTTGATGAAAATTCTTTCTTACCCTCGTCACCTCTGTTCCCTTGGTCAAAAGTCTCTTCAAATGGGATATACACGAGGAAGGCCATTAAGTGTGCTGAGAGCTTGAGTCTTCAGCTCTTGCTGACCAGTGCCAGCAGGTGGTTCAGATTTTCCCTACCTTACACGCTTTGTTTTCAGAGGAAACAGCAAGAAACCCACTACAGTGTTCTTTCTACTAAGGTTTGATTTAAATTTGCATATAAAGCTAAGGTTACTTTGCTATTGGCCTTTTATTAAGATCCCTTAGGAAGCCCCCTAGTAGCTGGCTTCTTTACAAACTGGTTCTGACACTATAAAGGAGTCACATCAATTCCAAAAAGGACAAAGTGTTTTAACTGGGATTCCACATCAAGACTCCCGAGAGAGTGAAGAGTAGAGTAACTAAGGTTAATTTAGGAAATCTGCTTAACACTGAAAAATGAAAAGCTATAAAATCTTTGTATGTTAAATAAATTTGAAATGGTGTCTGAACAGATTCTCCACAGTCAACAAAGGATCTGCAAAGCATGAAGAGGAGAAGCTTACATTTGATAGTAGTTAGGCCTACGGAGAGAAAGTGTTCCCTGGGGTTGGGAAAACTGGCTTGAGAGAGAACTATGATCATTAGTGCCAAGCACTGTGGAACACTGCCCAGTGGGTGGGGGTGGCGCACCACCGGGGGTCAAGCAGTACAATCAGGACCCAGAAACTAGAATGAGAATAACAATTTATCATCCAAATTGGAGACTTCTGAGAGTAAAAGGGGGTATAGTCCAACATTGTCTTATGCAAAACAAGGCATGCACATATATATAATATATATAAATAATATATATGTATAATATATATAATATATTATAGGTGTGTGCATATATATAATCACCCTAATTCGCTGCATTTTAAACTCACTTAGCAAATACTTATTTTATGAAAACCCATTTCTAATCCCAATAATGTTTGGAAAAAAGTATTACTACAGTAGTTCCCCCTTATCTGCCTCCAGTGAATGCTTGAAGCTGCAGATAGTAGCAAATCTGATTGCTGTTAATCGGAACGTGTTTCTATTCATGTCTTTCACCCACACATTTAATGCCTTTTCCATCTTAACTAAGCACTTATCACACACTATGGCCGTAACTTTTGCAGTTTTAGGTGTGACAGCAAAATTAGCACAAATTTCTTTTTCCTTCTTCACAATTTCACAAACAGAAGATTCACTCTTACCATAGATTTTAGCATTCTCAGCGTATGATTTTTTTTTTCCTTTCCTTATTAAGCCTAGAGCTTTTGCCTTTTCACTTAAAGGAACCACTTTACAGCTTCTCTTTGGCATATCAGAATTGCCAGCATCTGTACTCTTTCACTTCAAGGTCATTATTAAGCAAACTAAGGATTACTTGAATACAAGCACTGTGCTACCTCAGTCGATCTAATAGCCAGGATGGCTCCTAAGTGACTAAAAGGCAGGGAATGTCTACAGTGTGGATACCCTGGACAAAGGGACATCTGGGCAGGACAGCACAGGATGGTGTGAGATTTTCTCATATTATTTAGAAGGACTTGCAATGTAAAATTTATGAATTATTTATTTCTAGAATTTTCTATTTAATATTTTCAGACTGCTGCTGACTGAGGAAGGTAAATGAAACCACAGAAAGCAAAACCATGGATTTGGTTTTGTACTTGGATTGGATGTACCATGGATTTTGGATTTTGTTATAGTACTACTGTACTATAACATAAAAAATAAATTAAAGAATAAAGTTGATGAATTTCAATATCCTGTGAACCTCAAAATTGAATTTCAAAATGTATGATAATCAAAGTCTAGGCTAAAATTTAATTTTACCTGCTGAATAAATGATGCAAAATACTAAAAGGAATGTACAAACTTCCTTACAGCCTTTGGAGTAGAGGATGGTCTAGTAATTACAAAACTCTATTTGTAAAGCATCAGGGCATAGGTATAAAATTTGGAAATAAAGAAATAAGAAGTTTAGGCAGGGCATGGTGGCTCACGCCTGTAATCCTAGCACTCCGGGAGGCTGAGGTGGGAGGATCACTTGAGGCCAGGAGTTTGAGGTTGCAGTGAGCTATGACACCACCACTGCACTCTACCCCGGACAATAGAGTGAAACTGTCTCCCTGCTGGTCACCCATGCTATTCTGTCACAGTTAATACAATCATGTTAGCTTTTATAAATTTTCTCTATTTATGGTTAATTACCTTTTAATAGAAAAGATGAAACATTGAGGGTTCAGTTCTCCTTTCATGTTTCAAAAGGCTAATAAGAATGATATGCAGAATTATAATCCTAGCTTAAACAATATGAGTTCAAAAGTACAATTTTCATTAAATAATCTATAATTTAGAAAACTGATGTTAATAAATGGGTATCTTCTTATATAAATAATATCTTAGAAAACAACATATCTCTTTATTAAGGACTTTGCCCTTCAATTTGCTCTTTGGTCTTTGGCTGTATGTTGCTCTACAAGCACAATTCTTGTGCCATAGCTAGCATTCTTCCATAGCTAGCATTCTTCAAGATATACAAAAATAATAAGCATCTTCAGTGGCCAGTAAGTACTGACTCTATGTGGTGGTAGTAGTGGCTATCTTCTTGCCACAGACTACCATTATTAAGCATTTCATTTCAATTAGCTCATTTTGTGAGCATAATCATCTTTTGAAATAGGTTTAATACCAAGTCTATCTTATAAAGGAGGAAACTTAGGTTAAGTGAGATTTCTTACTTTGATTTTAGCCATCATATGGACTCTTAATAATTGTAAAATTTACACATAGATATTAAACCCCAAACAAATCAGAATATTTAATACCCTCTATTCTATGAGTTTGTTAAGTATGAGATCCTACAACCTCATTAGTCCACACACTGAATCCAATGGAGAGAGCAATATTAAATGTCACAATATTTATGTCAGAACTTTCTAAAATAATCTAAACACTTGATAACATAATAATAATCAAAATAAGTAGCAAATGCAGACATAATCATATTTTTATAAAACTATTTATAGAACACAAGGTTCTGAGCTTAAATTAGTATTTTATTATTTCAAGGACCCTGAAGCACACTCACAAAAATTCAGACATGAAATAGGATTCTGTAACACCTACAAACATCCTCAAGAGCATAGCCTAATGCTCCCTGAACTAGCATAATTATAAACCTATTGCCTCAATGTGGACACTTTTTACATAACTTGAAGAAAGCATCGAATGCTTTGCAGTTCTAAGCCCAGAGTATTGGTCAGCATTACATTTGACCTTGTAAGAGAAGATTTTACCAGATCAATTTTATTATCTTCTGTGATAAAAGCGCAGATTTTTAAGGGAAAAAAAATGGATAGATTTTCATTTACTTGCACCTGATTTCTATTTGTACATCTATAAGCCAACTGTCAATTAAGTCCAGAGGTTTATGGATTATCTTCTAGGAATACTTATAGAAGTTCTGTAGAGGTTCCCCTACGCTACCTAGGCTACTGGGGGTACAGGGACAGATGATGGGCCTCCGGCCTTTCCTCCTTGGTTTTAAGTACAGCAGCTCTGTTTTTATCTGTTTTATCTTTTTGGTCATAAAGTTTAAAAGTATATATTTACCTCCAAATTTAAAAAACACTCTTTCAAACCATATATATGTTCCTGTCTACATATTCTCAGCTGGATGGAGCATCAGATTCTAAAGGCTCTTAACACGAATGCCCCTTAACTGGATCTATCTAGCAGGAATTATAGTTAGATGAAGGGCCAATTTAATATTTTTATTAATAATTTAAATGAAGGAACTAAACTTGATATCTCATGTTTCTAATTAATGCTAATGTGGTATGGTCAACAATCAAATTGGAAAGCAACCTGAGAAATTATATGAAGGGTCATTTAGAAATAAATGAAGTTTAATAGGATTAGGCTTTAGGACCTAAGAGCAAACATATCAAATCAAAGTGGAAAATGAATCCATAGGCAACACCAAGATTTAAAAAAAAAGAGACAGAGATAAAGATGTCATCCTCTAGCTAATAAACATTGTGTTTAAAATGGAAAAATATAAGCTAACAACACTTGGCTGTATCAGTAGAAAGTAAAATATAAGAGCAAGTCTTCTACTTTGTTTGACATTGGACTAGCCCTAATTAAAATATGTTTTTTGATAGCCTCATTGGAGAAGTTTGTTGAAAATTAAACAAGGACTAGCGAAGAACACACGATACTAAATTATTCCTATGAGAAAAAGTTAACACAAATGAAAATATTTCCTTTGAAAAAGAGATGACTATGGGGAAAAATTACTTCTTTCAAAGGCTATTAATAATTACAATAAATTGTTTTCCTTCCCTACAGAGGACTGTTACATGTGAGGGATATGCAGAAATAATGGCTAGATAATTTGATTTGCCATAAGTAAGCCATCTTGATAACAAGGAAATTATAAAATAGTGGGACATCTAACTTGGAGACGCTATGAGATTTTTTTTTTTCTTCCCTAAATAGCTTTCATATGAAAAAAATGTATTCTCTACCCTGGTTTCCCTATGCTATTTCACTGGTTTATATTCTCAATATCCACCTAGGGACAGTGGAAATGTAGAGGTTTCACCCTGGCAAGGCTATTTTCCAAAGTTCATGTGTCTTCTTCACACTTTTAATGTTTTTCTCCTGGATCTACCTACCCTCCCAGGTGTGAGTTATTACTAGTCCACTAATCCACACAGGTTAGGTATTAAAACCTTTGCAAGAACGAGAAAGGTGAAGGTTCTTGCTGTTCAGACATACTGTTGCTACAGGGTCACAGTTTCTAATCACATATGAACAAATTTATGCAGGCTTCTCACAAATATGTATCCTGGGGTTTCTCTCTAATATGTATAATTCGTTTGCTTTCAGGTTTTCCCAGGCTCCGAAGTTCTAGATCCTGTATCTTGACACTTTCAGCCTTTCTCTTATAATGTTTTCCATAGCATCCATTTTCCCTACCAGGCTTCCTAATGTCTGTCGGCCTTTTTCTTTACAAGGTCCACAAATGACTCCATTTTTATTAACTGTTCAGTGCAGGCTAACTGTGACATAGAGGCCTACCAGATGCTAAGGATGCTCCAACCATATATTCTTGGCACTCCCATTTACATCTCGCAGTCTTACTAACAGTTAAGTCCAGAGGCTTTAAACTTGAATTCTGTTCATACATACAAATTATCTTCACTAGTCCTACTGAATCTTCTACTGCAATCATCTGCCACCCTGTCTGAGGTTGTTTCTTCAGCCGCAAGAGCTTGATTGGCCCTGAGCATGAGACTCAGGTAACACCTCTGAGGGTGCCCTTTAACCAAGGATGAACAGGTGGATAAATCTGATTTTGCTTGCCTCAGGTGAGATAATTTTGAGGTGCTGAGGTGTACTCTACAGTACCTCCCAGAGTTCACCAGCAGGATCAAGTTCCAGTTGTCCTCAATGACTCATAATTACCCCTTACTGGTTTTCTTCTCCTCCCAGCCTCACTTCCTCCTAAATAGACTACTGATAGTACAAATGGTTACCGCAGGGTCTGCCTCCAGGGGAACTCATCCTAAGATAAGGTATCTTCATATATTTACATATGCATTTTCCAAAGAACTTATATCTTTTAGTAACATTTAAAATACTACTTTATATTAATATTTGAGTAAAAACAATCCTGGTGTCTGTATATACAACAAATGGTATACACACACACACCCCTGAGAAGGTGGCATATATTTCCCCAAATAGAAATTCCCAGACCAAGACAGTTCAAGAGTTTGTTGTTCCTGGCAGCTCCAAGTGTGATTTCTTGCAGAATATTCTGTGATTCTATCATTTAGGATGAGAGGGTTTGGCCATAGAAATACCTTGTTTTAACACATTTTCCTATCAATTCCACTACAGTGATGAGAAAGATTCTTTCCTTTTTGTTCAATAAAAGAAAGTAAATTAATTTATGTATTTTTCTTTGGTTCCTGATCATGCTAAGAGACACCTCAACAAATCCTGCACACCACAAAATCCTATCCTTTCTGCACATGTGGCAGTTAAATGTGCTCATTTGTGTAAGTTATCACCAAATACATAAGTAAAAGTGTTGTTTGTGACAGTAGATCTGACTTTGGGGATACATATGAACTTCTAGAGTTTTAATGGATTTCAGCATTGACATTACAGCATAAAAATAAAGCATTTCTTGCAATCATTCCAGGCATTCCAGATGGTGAAGAGTGTTGCAAAACAATTCAACGGAAAGTAAAGAAATCTTACCCGAATCATCATGACTGAACATCTGATATCATGAATTGTATCATAGATCTTCTTTGAGATGTCCACAAATTGATTATCATCAAACACATTCAATGAGTTCTTGCTTAAAGCTTCCAAGGCAACATTCACTTGTGTTACAAACTCAGGAATTACTGTAAAAATAAAATTAAAAAAAAGAGAAAATTGTCCTCTTTGTATTTCTGTATTTCTATAGTCGTTTCCAGGAAATGTAGAAACATATTTTTAAATAAATATTAGACTTTTAATTATTTTTTTAAACGTATAGATACAAAAATTTTAGCAGAATTATTTTGGGTCTCTGAGAAGTAAAAGGAATCAAAGACAATGAAAGCATTTCTATAGAAACATTTTAAAAGATTATCTTTCTCCTTTATGTCATTTTTGTTTTTACCAAACCTGGAACCATATAATCATTTCTCATGCTATCAATACATAAACCTCAAGAAATTACAAAAAATAGTTGGCATGAAGAACAGTTGGAGTTGTAAACATGAAAATATTTAAAGAAAGACAGCATTTGAGTTGCTAAACAAAAGAAAATTTAGGTAAAAGTACTAATTCTATCTTATAAAAATAATAAAAATACGGTAAACATTCTTCTGGTAAGAAGTTTTCCCTATAATCAAAAAGATAAATGAAAAGATTTTGGCTTTTTCATATGCAAACTATTTCTAAAATAATACAACATTTAATGAGTACAGGGATGAGTCTATCAGTACTGCCAATCTATGGATTGTCTTTTTTTTTTTTTTTTTTTGAGACAGAGTCTCACTCTGTTGCCCGGGCTAGAGTGCTGTGGTGTCAGCTTAGCTCACAGCAACCTCAAACTCCTGGCTCAAGCGATCCTTCTGCCTCAGCCTCCCAAGTAGCTGGGACTACAGGCATGCACCAACATTCCCAGCTAATTTTTTCTGTATATTTTTAGTTGGCCAATTAATTTCTTTCTATTTTTAGTAGAGACGGGGTCTTGCTTTTGTTCAGGCTGGTTTCGAACTCCTGACCTTGAGCGATCCACCCACCTCCGCCTCCACCTCCCAGAATGCTAGGATTACAGGCGTGAGCCACCACTCCCGGCCTGGATTGTCTTTTTAAATTAAGGTTTCAAAATAGTCTGATAGTCTCAAATAAAACTATTCCTTGAAGTTTACTTTTAAGGTTAATGACAGTAATAGCCATTAACTTTTCACTAGGTTCAAGGTACTTTCTAAGTGTTAATGTGATTTAAGTCTTAAAACAACCCCAGTATTAACCTAGGGTCAAGAGTTACTTGAACAACTAAGACCCAGAGAAATCAAAACGATTTATCAGAGTCATTTTTTTACTATGTAACATATCAGAGATTTGAACACAGATGACCAAAATGCAATGTCTACATGCAAATTATTCTACTATATTATATTGAGGGAGCCTTTGTACCATGTGAAGATGCAGGATAGAAACAGATTGTTAGAGCAATGATTCTAAAACTGGAAGGTAGAAGTACTTTAATTGGTATACAAATATTGATAAATGTTATTTTTTTCCTACATCAGATCTTTATCTGCATGTGTGGTGTACCATCCCTTGCAATCCTACCTGCCATGTTCTTGATATGGGGAAATGTTGGTGATACATTAGCACTGATTTTATCTAGTCTCCTTTTTCCTCCATCTACTGAAATGTATCATCTATATTCTACTTGCTAGGATTATCCACTGTGCTTTTCTCTGCTGTCTATTCTCTAGGCACACTGTCCAATAAAAAGTGGCACCTAGTCACGTGCTGCTATTAAAAATTAAAGTTATTAACACTAAATAAAAAGCTTAGTTCTTAGTCACACTCACCCCATTTCAAGTGTTCAATAGAAACACGTGGCTAGTGACTACCATTTTGAAGAGTGGAGATGAGAAAACCATCACAGTAACTTCTGGGATAACAGAAACTTGTATTGGGTAATACTACTCTATATTGAAATTTGCTCAAATCACTGTCCCATTTTCACTAAATGATATAAAAAGGCGTGGAGAAAGCAAACTCACATTACTTTGACTAGGAGAAATAATATCAAACCACAATTGCCGTTTATATGGATGTAACTACCAAAGTATATCTCTCTCTAATTTTTACTGAATGGCAGAACGGTGTATCCAACTGACAATTGCAAAATTTTGTCTCCTATAACACCTCAAATTTATTCTATCTAAATCTAAACATATTATTTTCTACCCAGAAAACCTAATTTTTCTCTACTGTATGATTGATTATCTTAGTGCCAGTCACCCATAGGAAAACCCAGGTGTCTTCCTGGATCTCCTGTTCTTCTTTACCCCCTAGATCTAAATGCCCACTAAGTGCAATCTGCTCTACCATCTAACTATCTCCCAAGTCCATTGCCAATTTTTAGCTCCACTGCCTCGAGTCATCATCAGCTCCTATTTGAGTCCATGTCACAGTCTTTCCTTTGCCTAAATTCTGCTCATCTTTCAGAATTATTTTTAATATAATCATATTAATGAAACCTGCTCTTAGTATTAAGTACAACAATATCTGCCGCACAACTGACAATTCAGTAAGTTGTTTTATGAACTAGTCATGTCAATATGAGGTTTATAAATTTTCAATGGTCCCTTAAAACTTTTCCTGTTTGTATCTTAAGTGCCTAGCCTGGTACATAGTAGATACAAAATTGAATTAATTGAGTGATTAAATGAGTGAATATAATTTGTAAAAGTCAAACAAAGAGGTAGGTACAATGCAGCATATTTAGCCAGCATCGCAGTATTACTTAGGTTTTATTCACATTTGAAAAGTTCCAAAAATATTTTCATGCAGGTTTATAGAAACATTCAAATATGTTTAATGAGTTAATCTTTACTTTTTTCTAGTGTTGAAAGAGAAGGGAACTCTTAAGAAAATGTGTCCAGTAATTTCACATTTCTTTCAGGTTCTGAAGTGAACAGCCAACCACCCATCAAAACTATCACTGCAAAGAACAGGACAAAGTAGCTTCTAACCTCTTTGACATCCTCTATTGAGACTCTAAAGACATAGTCAAGTACAAAGAGATGTGGTCTCAAAAGCTTTATTCATAATCCTCACTAAAAAATTTATTTTTTTCATATATCAAACAAGTGTGCAATACAGTAATAATTTAATTCTTTTTATTAACACCTTCAATCTATTATTAATGCTGCTGCCATCATCTTTCTATATAGATTTTGGCAAAAACAAAAAAAAAGGAAGAAAAAACAAAGTCATGTAAAGGTCTGATTTTCTTTGCAATGTGAGATAACATGAGAAAGATTTAGAGTATTTTAAGAAAAATATAACATGGGCTTTTCATTATTGCAGCATGATTTCATTTTAATTCCTTTAAAGGTCTTTTAATAATAAAGTAATATTAGCTCCAATTAAAATAAAATCTTTCAGGAGCAAATGTTTAATTTCTGAAGTACAGATGGAAACTACTACCTTCTCACTTTAACGGCATAAATGAACTATTCAAAGCAGACATGTAATACATTTCTCATTTCATTAGCTTAAACATCAGCTGTGGTATGCTTTACTAATACTATGGACATATGGTTGCTTGGAGCAAACTGGGAGTGAATTCTTTTAATGCTTTCAAGAAAACATAAAATGAGTGTAATTAAGTAGCCAGTTAATGGTAATTTAGAATGAACAACAAATTAACAAACCTGTCTTGATTCCATAATCTACCTAGGTTTCAAGAAAATGAGGTTTACACATAATATACAATAATGCTATACAATCATCGATCAAAAAAGGGGATACGTTAAACTAATCCATTCTAACCAACTGAAATGTCAGGCAGCATAGGCTGTCCTTAACTCTGGAGTGTAGATTTATTAAACAAACTTGGCCTTTGGGTCAACATATTGTGGACTTCAAAATATCTTGTTTATTTTATACTGCCAAATTCTAAACCAGTCCTGAACTCAAGTTTATACTTTCTTTATCAACTTTATTCAGAATATACAGAATAATAACAAACATTTGTTGAGATCTTACTCTTTTTGGCACTGTGCTAAGTATTTTATATACATGTCTCATACAATCCTCACAGAAGCCCTGTTAGGCAGGAACTATTCCTATTCTGATTTAACCGATGAGGAAACTGAGGTCAACCAGTTAATAAGTGATGGGCTGGTGATTGAGACTGTACAGCCTCCTCTCTGAACCCTAAAGCTGCTCTGCCTCCTTTTAATAAGTAAAGTTCTTGGGGCTTCTGACTTTTGGTGCTCCTGGGAGAATTCATGTGAATTTTCTGATGGTGAGGTTAATAGACCTATAAAGCCAAATTCTCTTAGGCCTTGAGCCTCTCTCTGGTAGTAACCCAAGAATATTTTATCCCTTCTTAATCCTCACTAAATTTATTATGTGCATTTGAAAGTAGGTGAGTGTACATAATTATTGAATTAAATAGGTCAGAAAAGAATTCAAATTCATTATAGTAATGATCTAAAATGATGTCACTGAATTGTTTTCTATCATTAATAAAACCCAGATTGAAATATTTTTAATTATATATTATATTTGAAAATTACTAATGAAAAGGATTTGCCTTTGAAAGTTCACATAATGCTAAGTCATCATTTATTAATGTTATGTTTAGTAATTGGAAAAAATTAATAATAGTATAAAGTGCTATTAAGCATATGAATGACTTCTATGAATGCTACTTCATACCCTTCATTTTTTTCATTTGTTTAATATACACTGATTATTAGGGCTCATACTTATTTAATATTTAGGGAGTCAATATTATGAATCAGAAATATGTTTGGTACTGCACAGATTTTACATCATATAACTCAATGACTAGTGAAGATTTTACCACCTTTCAAATGATGTGTCCTAAAGTGATGACTCACTCAAATCCTTTATGACTGCGGTCCCCAACCCCTGGGCTGTGGACTGGTACTGGTCAGTGGCCCGTTAGCAACGGGCGGCACAGCAGGAGGTGAGCGGCAGGCAAGCCAGGGAGGCTTCACCTGTATTGACAGCCACTCCCCATCACTGGCATCACTGCCTGAGCTCCGCCTCCTGTCAGATCAGCAATGGCGTTAGCTTCTCATGGAAGCCTAAACCCGACTGTAAACTGCACATGTGAGGGATCTAGGTTGCACGCTCCTTATAAGAATCTAATGCCTGATGATGTGAGGTGGAGCTGAGGCAGTAATACTAGCACTGGGGAGCAGCTGCAAATACAGACTGTCAGCAGCAGAGAGGTATGACTGCACAATAAACGTCATATGCTTGGATCATCCCAAAACTATCTCCTCCTGCAGTCTGTGGAAAAATTGTCTTGGATGAAACTGGTCCTTTGTGCCAAAAATGTTGAGGACTGGGGCTTTATGACACATCACATGGTTAATAACAGTAGCATTTCTGACCTCTCTGTTATACTCTACTTCTACCTTTCTGGCGTCTGAAATATATTCAAAAAGTAAAAAAATATATAATAATAGAGAGAAAGGACTTTGAGATATAGTTTCATAAAATTGGTATTATATTTTTTTCCTTTGGGTGAAAAATTTAAATACACATGAAACTCTGATCATTATATGAGCCTGAGTGTCAACCTCTGGGTCTCTTCAGTGACCTGGAAGCTTATCTTCTTTTCCTGGTGCTTAAATTCAAAAAAAATTTCCCATATCTAAATAATATGTTAATATTGATAATGTTTCTCATATAAGTATTTTAGTGATTTATCTGATGACCTTAATATGATAAAGATTTATCTCTTTCACACTTTCCTCGCATCATTTTCAATTTGTTTACCTCATAATAATTGGTTAAGTAAATAGGACTATTTAAATATTTAAAGTTAGACCTGGACCAATTAATGTTCTATGATGATGACCTTTGTTCTTTTATGTACTACTTTGTTTTAATGATGTTAATAAATTGCCTCTTTTAACAAATTGCTTAGTTTTCTTTGTATTTCTCAGTAAGAATTTTCAAATATTTAAATTATAAATACTATTAATATTAAGTATATAAATATTAAATATTTATATTATATAAATATTATAAAATATACAATATTATATATTATATTATACATATTATAATGTATTATAATATTTACATGATAATTATATAAATATTAAATATTTATTAAATAAAATTAATAAAATATTAATATAAAATATTTAAATACCATTTCCTATACTATGAAACTTCTCGAAATCCATCAATTTAAACTTTTACTAGGTGTGATAACCAGTCCTCATCATGTCTCCATGACCTCAGCTTCCTGGTGTTCAAGTCTCCAAGTTCTTTTCCACATTGTACCAGATCTGTGTACCCAACAAAATACAGCAGAAGTGATAATGTGTTACTTCCCAGGCTAGGTTAAAAAACGATTTTGCAGATTCTTTCTCTCCCTCGCTCGCTCTTTCTCTCTCTCTCTCTCTCTCTCTCGGGGTACTTTGCTTCACAATGGATAATTACTATGCTAAGAAACCAGTAAATTTTAAGAAAATAGTTACAAATTCATGCACCTGTTTTGGTTTATGCAAAAGGAATCATACCATAAATACACTTTTCACCAAGTTTTGTTCAACATTAAACTTATGTGATTTGTCCCACATTGTTGTGTGTGGAATTAGATTACTGAATCTCATTGCTGTATAGTATTCCATTGTACTACAATTAATTCATCCATTCTATGACTGATGGGCATTTGGATAATTTCCAGTTTGGGATTATCATATATGTGTGCTTCTGTGCTTCTAGTACATATCCTTTGGTACATATATGTTTTATTTATTTTTATAATTTTATTTTTATTGATATGAAACAGATGTACATATTTTCAGGGTATATGTGATAATTTAATATATTCATATAATTTGTAAAGATCAAATCAGATTCCATTTAAATGTCAGTTCCTCTGTGAAACTTTACCTGGCCATCATCCCTAGCCAGTTGTATTAGGTAATCCTGTCTCTTGAACAGGGTAACAGTTCAGACATATATTTGTTAAGGCTCTATGTCTCTAACAATACTGTATGTGTTTTCTTGTACTAAGTCAGTTCCAAAACACTGACAGAGAGCTCTCAAAAGCATAAATTCTGTCAGGTCATCTTTGTTTTCTCAGGAAAGATGTAAGCACCAGAGTAAGAATTCAAACTCAGGCACTTAGACTCAGAGCCGGTGCCCATAACTACTATGTTGTACTGCTTGGGTACAAGAATCACCACCCTGGGACATACCCACAACTTACTGTGGGACACTGAGAATAAAGAGAAGAGCTATATCTTCAAGAGAGAAAAGAGTATCTATAAAATATTAAAATCAGATTGGCATTAGATTTTTCATGAGCAATGCTGGATACTGAATGAAAAAATATGAAATAATGCCTTCAAATCCTAAGGAAAAATTATTTTAGACTTGGAATTCAACACACAGCCAATCCATCACTTAAGTGAATGGTGGGTTCTTCCAGACATTTAATTACACACATTATTTACATTTTATAAATTCTCTACTAGGAAGATATCTGACAGATATACTCTTAAAACAAGAGGTAAATCTAAAAGATTAAAACATGGGGATAAGGAAATAGTGGAGTTGGAAAAGCAGTGTAAGAAATACCCAGAGGATATTAATGTGTATTGTATCATTGAGATAGTAAGTAAACATGTGGATATTTTTGAAAGCCAAGGTTCTCACTATGTAATAAGGGAGATACTGCTATGGAAGGGGTAAGACAAAGAACACCTCTATGGAATTGAATTAAGGATGTCGGCTTGAACTCATGATTTTATATATAGATATATATTACCGCTGTGTAAAAAGGAAGACAAAATAAGAAAACACATCCTAATCTACTTATTTTCACATACCCTTTTAACAGAGACTCACATTAAGAATAAACAAAGGAATAAGAAATCCTGTCATCTACAAGGAATGGTAAGAGTAAGGTAGAAGGTATATGAGCAGAGAGATTCATCTCTGAGAATAGTTTTTGATTATTTTTAACTTTTGTAAACATGTAAAGAGTCTACAATTCCAAAAAAATAATAAATAAAACTATATCAACAAGGGTATGGGGTCTGGGGGAGAAAACCTAAAACCAAATGCACATAGCAATGACTGAACAAATTAATATGCTTTGAATTTTCAAGGTGTGCATTATTGAGTTGCTCACACTTTAATACTTTCTAAAGCTATATTGTACAATGAAGTAGCCACTAAATATACGTTATTTAACTTTACATTAAATATGAATTGAATATAATTAAAAATTCATTTCCTTAGTCATTGTATCCCACCATATGTAGCTACCATATTGGACAATATTCTAATAAAAAAACCTCGTTCTAACTTCACCAAAAGTTCTATTCGACAGCACTATTCCAAATATTTGCCATTCAAGTATTTACGAAGCCACTTTCCTCTCTGGAGAATTGGTTTAGATGATGAAAGAGTGATATGGGTGTCATCTTTGTAATTTTTCTGTGTATATCTTACTGATACAAGTTACAAACCCTTGGAAAAACCCTCTTTGGTCCCTAGAATGTCCTGGGCTATTGCAAAATTGTATATTAGATTCTGTCTACTTATACCATTCTTGGCTTTGTTGGTCAACTTATATTCTCCTTGGTATATAGATTATGACCTAAATAATATATTTTTCTTTGTGCTTTGAGAAATTATAGATGATGTCTTTGCCTATTAATTGTGTTGATCACTTGAAGTTTGTGGGAGTCTACATGTGAAGAAATTGTACTAATTGCAATATATTTTAAGAATGTCTGGAATTTCAGTGCAAACTTGTTACTTTTATTCTAGCAAAACTTTTAATTATTGTTAATGAGTTGTAATATTACACTGAAAGATTTTGGACTCAATCTTATTGATAGTAGTGATTCTATTTTCCCTGCATTAGGCAGATTTCCCATGGTGCTTAAAAGCTAAATGCAGGGGTACAAGATTAATATTTTTAAAGAACAAATTCATTTCTATTGTATCTGACATTCATTTATCTTGAATCTTCCTACATTATAACCAACATTTTAATACTTCAGGAAGTCCAAATTAATATGGTTTAAATATATCAGTATGCTTAATTCATGTAGTAGATATTTTATTTATTACTATTTTATCTATTTTATTTATCTAATAAATAAAAATTATTTCTGAACTTCTGAGAAAACCTGGTGTATTGCATTACTCATTTTATTAATATTTGTTGATTAATGAAGAAAACTCATATTTTAAATGCAGTGGGGAAGCTCACTATTTAGACAACTTAAGTTACTTTTTTTATAGGGATTTACCCCTAATTTCTTTTTCTTTGTAAAGCTGAATTTCTATATTTTGATTTACAAACACTATTTTAGACAAGTCTACTTGAGACAATGAAGATTGACAAGCACACTAAAATTTTTTAAAATAGTTATCAAAATTCAGAAATTTTCTGAATCTATGTAAACTAGGACTGTGAAAGGTCAGGAAAAAAAACAAAAGGAGCTAAAATTCTCTTCCGTAAAATGAAAAAGTTGGTCTATTTCTTCTATT
>CAUYRT010083109.1:0-50942 GCA_963574885.1 Lepilemur ruficaudatus
AAAACCAGAGTTAGAAGGACATGACTCTCTCATATGCTAATTTCTGCCCTTTGTGCATTGGCTATATTTTCCAGGCTGTCTTTTCTTTAGGGTGAAGAATTGGTCACCATGGAAGAATTTTCTTCCATATACTCATTTAAGAGGGGGGGGAGGATTACAGAGAAGGCTTTTTTCCCAGCTTTGATGGCATAATTCCTTTTGTACAGACATCTGAGGCCAGGGTGTGCACCGTGGAAGAGATGACACTTCTTATTTGGTGCGTATGATCGGAGCTTGAACTAAAGAGGGAAGTTTCTGAAAGAAGGGTGCAGGTGCAATTCAGAAATGTCACTGGAAGACACCATTCCAACAGATAGCTACCGATTCCACTAGACTACACTTTTATTATCTTCATTCTCTTATCCTGTTGGTTTTTAAAATTTTCTAATAATCCCTTCCATTGTACCATGTTTGTATGTATGTTGCCTCAAAAGAGTTATGGAAATAATGAATAGACCTAGAAGAAAGATCCAGGTGGATGGGGATTCAGAAGCTTTCAGGGAAAAGATGAGGCTTTATGTATTTTTTTTTTTATAATTATTCTTTTTTTTTTTTTTTTTGAGACAGAGTCTCACTATGTTGCCCGAGCTAGAGTGCCGTGGCATCAGCCTAGCTCACAGCAACCTCAGACTCCTGGGCTCAAGTGATCCTTCTGCCCCAGCCTCCCGAGTAGCTGAGACTACGGGCATGCGCCACCATGCCCGGCTAATTTTTTCTACATATTTTTAGTTGGCCAATTAATTTCTTTCTACTGTTTTAGTAGAGATGGGGTCTCGCTCTTGCTCAGGCTGGTTTTGAACTCCTGACCTTGAGGGATCCTCCCGCCTCGGCCTCCCAGAGTGATAGGATTACAGGTGTGAGCCACCGCGCCCAGCCGGCTTTATGTAAAATTTAATCAATGCATAAGATATTTGAAGAGTAAAATAGAATATGTTGACTTTAGGCAGATCAAACTTGAGACAATGAAATGTGACTAGGCCTTATCAGGGCTGTTTGCCGCACAGTGAAGATTCTGACTAGGCAGTGCAAATGTCTAGGCAGAACAAACTAAAGAATGTAGAAAATTAGTCATTTCTATGAATAAGAGTGACAGGACTGAGGGTTGCCATGGCCAGGTGAAAAATCAGAGCTTGGCCCTATCAGATCCACTGCACTATGTTGAACACATCCAGAGATTCTGTATGTTCTGGGAAATAGAGATGAATATAAGATAATTTCTATTATAATACAATGCAAGTCAAGCTCATCTAGCTCAAAAAAAAAAAAAAAAAAGAAAAAGAGCTTCTTTTTGAACTATTAAAACTCACTTTAAAAGGAAAATCTTGGAGCATAGCATCATAAAGAGAAGTGCATTTTATTAAACTAATGGTTTTTGTAGACTACAGAGGGATTTAGTCATTAAATATGAAATGTCTGATTTTGAATCTAAACTGTAGCTTATTATATCCCAAGCAAGAAGCAGTGCAGTGGTTGAGAACAGAACTTCTCAAACCATAGACATACTATGTGTTCGTTAGTCACAACCTTCCCCAACACTTGGTTGATATTTCCCTGTCTGCACTGCATTGGTTCCACGATGGAACTAATATTTGAAAATAATACACGTTTGACCTATCAATGGTTTCACAAAATTTGCTCTAAAAACAAAATTAAAAGATCATCACAAGCCACAACGTCCGTTTAAAAGACTGAGGATGTATCTTCACAATAAACGTAAAGCAAGTGTCAACGTGCTGTATCAGAGATATCAACTGTCTTAGTACTTAAGGAAATTAGACATTTCATACTTAACAACCTAAGTATATTATTAAACACCCTGTATTCGAAATACTGGGACTGATTTGTCCTTGTATGTAAATAAAAGAGTTTAGAATTAGAAGCCTCTGCTATGAATTTTATTCTCACTGGTACCTTTGCTTTATTTTATTCTTCCACTAGCCCTAATTTAAAATGGAACAGAAAAAATTCTTGGCAGCTTGGAGTGCATTGTCTATTGTTCCTCAAGCACCATCTGGCACAGCAATCTTGACTGCAGAAAATGCTTAATGACCATCCTGACTGACGGTTATAATGGATGCTTACCTGCCACTTTCGCAAGATCTATGAGTAATTCAAACCAGACGATGACAGTCACAAATTTCACCAGTGTTCAGTTATTTCCAATTCCTAAGACCTTTTAAGAATGTGAAATTTAGCAAAATAAGGCAGAATGGTTAACCAAGTTAGAACATGTCCTTGTACATAACGAAATATTCAATAAACAGCAAAGGCATACTACTGAGAGTTGCAACCTTGTTCTGTGCAGCTGTGTTACACGTCTTATTTACAGGAAGGTAAAGGGAACAATTTGCTTGTATTTCATATACAGGAGCCAATATTTGCTTGGATCTTCTCAAATAATAACATTTCCAACATAAATTCTGTGTGTGAACTAAGACAGTAATAATAGCACAAACAGAAAGCAGACCAAGAAAATCAGCAGAAGATGAATAATAGCACAAGAGTTTAGTGAGACTCTAGGAACCATGGGAATTATATTGAATGCTGATTTTTTGCTTAAATACTTATTTCTGACTTCTACATTCCTAGTCTAGATGCCTCTGGGGACTTATTAAAAAAAAACTGTAAGTCTACATTTTCTTCATAGACTCAGAAATATCCTAAGAGGAAGATACACCTTAAGTTTTGCATACTTCACTTGGCACATATAAATCTATTTCAGCTCTTAAGAAGCTAATCATAGTTAAGCCTAACTAAATAAACAAATCATCTTATTTATCAAATTTTTCCCTGAGCTGATAGTTTCTAATAAATGAAAACACCTTTACTACCTAATTTTTTATTCATAAAAATGCACTGCAAAGCTGCATTTAAATGGTTATAATAATAATATTAAATCAATACACTGAAACAAGTCAAGTTTATCAAATAAATGGCATACTCGTATTTGTAGATAATATAACTGGCCCTCTATTCTTTTCTTAAAGAATGCCATACATGTGTCATAACACACAATGTTTAAAAAGACATGCTCTTGCCTCAAGGCACACACAGATGATGAGTCATGTCATTTGAGTATTTTCCAGTAATGTGAACTAGATGGATGTGCAGAGTCAACTTTCTTCTCTGGATGTTCATCATCATAACCAGTGCTGTAGCTTTGCTGAGCCGCTGGCTAGCACACCCACAACACTCACCAAAATGAGAATACAGTCAGGAAAGGCAGGTAGTCTGTCACTGTTAAAGAGAACTGTTTTTAGTTGTGAAAGGTACATATACACTCTACTTTGGCCTAATTGACATCATGACATATTCTAGACAGAGCCACAACAACAGAGCTCTCTTACATGAAAGCCCGAAATTGGCTGAATTTGCAAAAGGCAAAAGGCCAAACCATACAGCTGCTATTGCTGTCACTGTTTACGTTAGAGCAACATCAGTCACTAAAAATTTTGATTCACAGAGTTTTTGGCCACCCTGGGAATCTATTGAATGCTAAAATCACTTTCAACAATCTGTGAGTTCGAAAGTACGGCTGGCTCTATATCTTATATTAGTGTCTGTTTCTCACTCAGGCTCCGTACACTATTTGGTAAGATCCTAAAGAGCAGACACTATGTTTATTCATTAATTCAGTGTTTGAAGCATTGAATACAGCATCTAAATTAAAAGGGTGGCACATCAAGATGAAGTCCAGTCTGGATATAGACTATGATGCTTGAGGCAGAACACATTGTTAGAAATCTTCTCACATTAAATTATAAGAACAGCATGTATATCTCTTTTTTAATTTTGTACAGGAATTTAAGGCAAGCCAGTTTATCAGTAGTAGATTTCAATATGTAGTAATTCCACAACATGTCAAAATATAATTACTAATCATATCCTACATATGTAAAGATATTTTCATGCATGTTTATGGAAATGTAGTCGCATATGAGCATTTGTGTATAATTCTGTATGTTGAATGCCCAGTAAATGCAATAGTTCCTCATAAAATTTATTAGAGATTTAATTTGCTCATACTTCATTTACCCCACAGTTTGAAAATCAGTATGAAATTATCATATAACAAAAATATTTCGGGCCGGGCGTGGTGGCTCATGCCTGTAATCCTAGCACTCTGGGACACCAAGGCGGGCGGATCGCTCAAGGTCAGGAGTTCGAAACCAGCCTAAGCAAGAGTGAGACCTTGTCTCTACAATAAATAGAAAGAAATTAATTGGCCAACTAAGAATATATAGAAAAAATTAGCTGGGCATGGTGGCGTATGCCTGCAGTCCCAACTACTTGGGAGGGTGAGACAGAAGGATTGCTTGAGCCCAGGAGTTTGAGGTTGCTGTGAGCTAGGCTGACGCCACAGCACTCACTGTAGCCTGGGCAATAGAGCAAGACTCTAACTCAAAAAAAAAAAAAAAATCCCTTCAATGTAAAAATATTATCTAAATATTATAGAAATATTTTAGATACACTCTTGTTTACTTAAATGATGCATTCTGAATATAGTATGCTTGTGTGTATGTGTGTGTGTGTATGATCACTAATATCTGTCTTCCTTTATTTTCTTTTATTACCTTTTTGATTCAGATTATAATAATCTGATTTACAGCTATCACTCCTTAACTTTGCAATCTACCATAAGCATTTTCCCACACTAATGCATTATAACTCCTCAAGTGATCTTTCTAAAACACAAAATTGAATACAAAAATACAAAAAATAAAAATACACTTGCTACAAATAAAAAACAAAAAAAACCCACACACAAACATAAAATACCCTTATGATTCATACATTGCCTAAAGAATAAAGTCCATATTCCTTAGTAAGATATACAAAAGCCTTTGCAATCCAATGATCAGCCCATCAATCTTACTTTTCCATTAGTCTTGCCATTGTGCCCATGTCCCAACTACATTAAACATATCTGTTTTCCAAATGCATCTTGTTAAAAATGATTATTGAACATCTCAGATTTTTTTTATGCTATTTCATCTCTTTGGAATGCCCTTTCTTCACTGCCAGTCACTGACAGACCTCTCCTACTCCTTCTTCATGATCTAGTTGTGCTGCGTACTCCCCTGCAAAGTCTCCCTCAGCTTTCTCCTCTGGTTTTCCATCATGTTTTCCTGCCTATTTGCATTATGATATCTTACTTACACATCTGTGTTCAAGTGAGGATGCCAAGTGTAACTTCTGTTTTAGTTTTGTAGTTAGTCTTGTACTGAGGGCAAAGCCATTTTTATTATTTGTTGGACTCGAGGTCCCATCAGGAAGTGAAATTATTTATGGCATCTATCACTTGGAAAACACTTATGTGTGAAGAGTGCTCATGGAAACCAAACCAAGAAAGGCACTTGTGAGTGAACTGAAGACTGAGACTCTTAATCATTCGATAATAACTTTAAAAAGTAAAGACGTCTAGCAGATAAGATTTGCTTAGGAACTTGTGAAATGGTAATTTCCAACATGGAGACTGGGAAGGAGCCCGGAAGTAAAGTGTCCAAGTATCTGCTGAAAGTTTGTATAAACTCTTTAGGGACAGAGAAGAGCCCACACACACAGTAATGGGGTTGATGTAGGATCATCAAACTCTTGAGGACATGTTAAACATGGGAAATACAAAAATGTACTTTTGTAAGCTGTAAATGTATTTGCTTTATTTATAATGTTTATTTTTTAGTGGCTCTTGTATTTAGGGATACTTTGTGAAAATTCTAGACTTTCTCAGCTAAAATAAGAAGAACAACAGGGAAGGTCTTTTGTTTATACTGGAGTCAGCTGTAACCTGGAGTATCTCCACGGCAAGATAAAACTTAAGAAGACAGAGTTGGGCTCACTGAATAGTACCCCTTCCCACACTTACTTTCTATCTCAAGCCATGAGGGGTTTGAATTTTATTTTTCTTGGAAAATTAGTAATAAATTACACTCTTAAATGGAGTGTACTTTTTCTCAACAGTGGTTTTTCAAAGGTCTGTATTACATCTGTTGTGGCTCAGTCATTATATTTTTCTGGTCCTTTCTACATAGATTCTAAATAAAATTTTGTTAAAATATAAATACATGCATCAATGATTTAATATTTTACATCTATACATCTGATACACTCTTCTGCGATGGCAATACTCACAAAATGTACTAAGGTAGGAAGGATCATGCAGGTCTATGCTGTTATATACTAGCTACAATGGCTAGTATACAAATGGCTATAATTTTTTTTTTACTGTTCACTTTTTTATTGTTTCCCCTAGATGTTTGATTAGTCTTATTTCCTTTTAACTGTTGTCAGATAAAAATATTTTTAAGCAAATTTCCCGTCCCTGATTAATTGCACATTTAGAAATCAGGACAATCTTTTGCAGAAAGAATAAAATGTTCTCTAAGAAACAAATATAGTGATATTGATTCAGTTCTTTACAGATTATTTGGGTTGTTTTCTTTTTCATTATCTCAAGTGCGATCTTATTACTTGAGATCAACAAGTAATTTTCAGTCTAGTTAGCAAGGTTCAACTTTAACAATATAAGTTGGGGTTAAGTACTTCATATATGCTTCATTCATGGGATTTTGTATTATAAAAGAGAATAAATATTGGTATTGATAGTTGATAGTAAACACATTAGCTTGCTGTTTACTCTTCCTCCTATATGACTGTATGAGTTGATAAGGTTTGTTTATCCTCCTAATAGAATTAATCACTTCTGTACTTTCCATGAAATAGTGAAATAGCAATTTTTATATATGAGTTAAGTTGAAAAGTCAAAATAATGAATTTTGGCTCCAGTTCTATTACAAGGGAATATAGTCTAATATTGTGTGTATAGACAGATGTTAATTTGTTTAGATGTCACCTTATACCTACACATAGCAGACTATTAGCTGATCTCATAAACTAGATTTGATTGAGTTTGTACATGTTATTGCTGATTCTACTGCAAAACATTCCACTTTATGGCCCCTTTACTTATTAAAGGGGAAAAGATCCATCTGAGAAGACAATTCTAGAGCAACATTTGAAAAGTCTTTCTCCTCAATGGAGTTTTTATATTTCTACAATTACTTTTTTCTTGTTTTTTTTCTGCTAATTGATAATTATAAATGTTTATGATATTTTAGCCAATGTACCTTGAGATATGATTTTCCAGTATCTGTCATATGATTGTTGTATACTCTGAATGGTGGGCATAAATATCTTATTGGTAAGAGTTAAACCCTATTACTTGATTTCCTCTCTCTTCTTCCACAGTTCATTCAATTTTCTTACAGGGGAGTCTGTGTTGAACAACTGTGCTCAGTTCTATTCCACAATTGAACAGTAGTTGCCACTCAGTCTCTGTAATTGCCTTTATAAAATTACCTTGTAAAGTGAGGAAGGGCATTTGAATTTGTAATCATTGGCTTATTTTGGGTTGAAGTAAGTATCCAATTACTGTTGAAGGAGCCAACATATATTAATATTTAGGTGACCAACTATTATGCTGTTACATACAAATGTAGCAAATGCTCAACAATATTAACATTAACAGAGGGATACGTATTTTTGCTCTTAAATGTCAGTATTTCTGCTCTTGAAATGACCTGGCTAAAGGTTGCACAGTTTTAAACTCCAGCTCATTTTTATTCAGTTTCAGTAACCAGAAAGCATTTCAAAAATACTATAGTCAGCTGCTGGCCTATATTGGTCTAATCTAATTCCTTGGCCAGGATCCCTTGTCTTTGCTCCATTGGTCTATCTTTCATGCAAAAGGTAGAACTTCACTGTTTTGCAATATCATTGAAAGGGGTTGGTGGACTTTGATCTGCCCTGCACAAATAGCATTGGCACATGCTTTGCTGAGGATGGTAAAAGTCATGATTAAGAAAATATTAACATTATTTCTTAAGCTCTCGACTTTCCAGAGCAAATGTTTTTAAAGGTTTCAGTATACTGACATTAAATGTAGCCTTCAAGGAGTTATTAACCAATGTTTCATTTCATTCTTTTATTTTGGGCTTTCTAAATCTTCCAATAGGCACATATATTGGCATCCTCCACCTTACTTTAATAGTATTTATTTTGTTACTCCTAGGAAAATAAATGAGTCCATTCTTTTTTTTAAAAAAAAAAAAATAGTATTAACACATAAATGTGCCTAAGTTAATGCAACCAACTTACAGGAGGGCTCTGTTAGGGATTTACAAATTTATGCCCACATTGTTCTGTGTAGTCATAGCTTACTGTCTATCCTTCTTACAGAACATAGAGTAGAGAGAAGAAACCATAAAACCTATGTCAATACTGTAACACTGTCTAAAGTGTTTTATAAATGGTAAAACTATAGCAGTGCACTATCTGGAAATGAATTTCGTTCTAACAGCACAGGGCTCTAGGGACCCTTTGGTTGTCTGATTTAGAATGCTAGCCTAAGCAGGGTAGAAATTAAAGGTTGAAATAGCTTGGTTATCCATGACATTTTACTGCAGTGTTATTGCCGTGGATATAGAATAGATTATTAAAATATTTGTTTCCCCAGTGGGATTTTCATTCCTGGTGTTTTGATTGTGATAAGGGCAGTAATCCTTTAACTGTCCCTTTGGGTATAATAAAATTCTCCCAAGTAAATGAGAATTAATCATAGATTTCATATAAGCTGGACAACCTTTAACCACTACAAAAAGGTAGTAGCTGACATTGGCGTTTTTTGTTTCCCTTTGTCTATTGGTTTTATTTTTAGCAATGATTGTGTTAGTACACACCATTTTTGTTTTATTGTGATATTGTCAGCTCTTCTCTGATTGTTTTCACTCTACCTTGTGGGTAAAACTATTCTCTGAGTATTGATGAAAAACGGAATGTTACTGACTCATTTCTGTTAAAATAAACTAGCTTTCTATTGCAGAATGGATTAAGAGCAAAATGAAGCTTACCTGCAGTGTTTGGAATAAGAGAACAAATGTGTACACATTTGTACACACACACACACACACACGTATACACACAATTTCTTCTGAAGAACTCTTTAACAAACTGTTCTTTTTTAAATAAATTGTCTATTCTGTCAAGCAATACAGTTAGGAATCTACTGGTTCTTTTTTTTTCTTTTCTGCAGTATGTAAAATTTCATGACTTCTTCATTTTTGGTGGAAGTTCACTAATTGCTGACATAGGTATAGACCACTAATCACTGACATAATCTTTTTTCAATTAGGGTATGCAACACGGGTACACAGTGTCTTCCTCCAAATTAGTAAACCTAAACATACAATCAACTTCAGCAAATCGAAAATTTGATGGTTTGCAAATTGATAATTTTTGGATATTTACTTAATACTTACTTCAAAGAGATAAGAAATGGGAAAAGACTGAGATTATGACCAGTGTTACACATATGAGAGAGAGAGAAAGATAGAGAGCAATTAGCCATTATCTCTTTCTTTCCTTAGCCACAAACATATTATGCAGAGATATATAAGAACAAAGCAATGAAAATCCAGGAAAGCACATATTTTGGGGAAAAACAGGCATGTAGATGTGGAAGGTGTCCATGTATATATGGTTACATAAAATATAACTTATACACAATATGTTAACTAAATTAATTATGCCTTATGATTCATGATTCCTTTATTCATTCATTTGTGTATTCATCCATCACCACCCACTCATTCATCCAGCATCCATTATGGACTTGTGCTAAGTGCATGATGGTATTGTAGTGTTTTAAACAGTTGCTCTTTTTATGAATGAAATTATATTTTCCTAACATGACAGTCACAATAAATGCCATTATGGACTGAAAATAATAGGTGAGAATCTCTCTAGTTTAATTACACATATGTACCATGTACTTTTCCTTTAAAGGAAAGAGTCTGCGGGAATTTTTATAAATGGATATTTTCATTTTCCTGCTAAAAGGCTACATATTTTTTCTGAGTGTAATTCCATATAAAGTAACAATGGGATGGAGTTAAGTGTGCAGGATAAAAATTACATTAAAATTAAAGACGATTCTGTATATTTGAATGGGGATACCTGTGCTAGAGTTAGAGGAAACTGTAAGTTGCAGTGGTTAAGAAAATGGCACTGGACTTTATTTCTTTGATGACCTTAGGAAATGAGTTAATGCTTCTGGGCTTTCATCTGTTATTCTGTATAATGGGAAAAATCATAATAACTAGTTCCAAAAGATTATGTGAAGCTTGGATAAGATTATGTATGTAAATCCCTTAGCTTAATGCCTGACCTATAATAAATCCACAGTATATTTTAGCTACTATATATATACATACACGTATGTATATACATACTTCAAAGTAACTTTTAGTTTAGCTATTTTATAGGACACAGATATTCCATGTCAACATTTTAGAGAATAAAGTAATATGACAATCATTATGACAACCAGATAGATTCTTATGAAATGATAAAGGTCAATGAAATAGATTTAAGGAATATTATTGGGAGAATATTATGATGTAATGATTTATTTCAGTACAGGAGACTCACAATGAAGCTTGCCTTCTTTATATTTCACCAACCAAAATTACACTTTAGTTATAAAGCATTCTAAAAAGAGTAGTAGAAAATGAACAGTCATAACGGTTAATTTTTCTTAGAATGAAATTGTAATTAAACTCTTGTATTGACTTACCTGGAATTATTTCAGTTAGTATGTTTTAAGCAGAAGTGGGTGGTTAGGATTTGTAGGAAGGGACTGTGTTTTCAGTAAGTGAGGAGATAAAATTAAGCAATGAAATCCTATATATTCTTTAATGTTCAAATCAAATATTATCTGTACCCTGAAATTTTTTCTAATTACCTTCTTTTAAAAATTTTCTATTTCTTCATCTCTACTTCCAAAACACAGAGTACCTGTCTCTTATAGTACATATAGCTATTTTTCATATACCTATCTTCCTGACCTCAAGGACAGAAAATTAATCATGTTTTAACAAGTTTTGTAGCTCCAGATTGTTAAAAGCCTTTATAGCTCCAGCTTCTGAAATTTCCTCTAACTGCTTGTATTTAAGAAATTTGCTATTTCTTCTCTACTTCATTGACACAATGTAGATGCCTCTCTTATAGCATGCATAGCTCTTTTTCTTGTATCTATCTTGCAGACTTCAAGGACAGAAATTAATCATGTTTTAATGGGCTTTGTAGCTCCAGTTTCTAATTCATTTCATGTAGTATGGATGCCTTTATCTTTTTTCTATAAAGGACTTATGAACATCAAACAAAGCAATATAAAATAGTGCTAGAATGAGACAACTCCTACCTTACATATAACATACCAAAATGAGTGTGTGAAAGACACATCCTATACAAATTTACAAAAGAATAGTTTGAAAAAAAATTATTCCTTACCTCTTGAATCCCTCAAAGATATCAAGCATTTACAGAGAAATTCGAGAAAGGGGAGATGATCTAGAGGACCATTAGGATAGAATTTCAAAAGGGAATTTGGAGCAACCAGGCAGAACAGATAACTCCTCTGAAGCTGTGTGGTCTGCTGTCCAGGATGTCAGCCAGTCAGTGAGAGAAGTTGATAATGTGAACACTCCAGAAAAGAACCACAAAGAATTAAAACTTTTGAGGGCTTGGATGGTGCATGGGAGATGTGTCCTAATGTAATGCTTTGCTTGATTTACTTTTGTTCCAGAACTTGTGAAGACGTGCACCATATTTCCCTTCTATATTGTGACAGGAAACTACTGGGATCTCACCAAACCACACTGACTTTCTCCTGGGTACACAGTTAAATGACATTTGTTAGGTTCCCCATCCCTTAGGTGGAGCCTTGTGACTTCAAGCTGGCCATGAAACAGTCTGCCCTGAAACCTCTGGGGCAATTGCCTACGCTAGCTCTCTTTCTTTTCCTGCCTTCAGGAAGCAAAGATCTGCTGGATTAGGGGTCCCGGAAAACAATGGGACCACTAGATGGATGCAGCCAGCCGGGTTATCTGTAGGAGAGAGTGGAGCAATAGCCTTTCCACATCTCTATCTCACATTAGACTGTGACTATGTAAGTAACAGACTTTTGCTATGATAAACCACTGAAGTTTAGGTGATTATTTTTATAGCTATTAGCCTGTCCTTGGTAACAAAAGTTCATATGAGTCAACATGGTTCCGGTTAGTGCTGTTTCCAATAATGGGCTATTACACATAATGCTCCTATGACATTTTTGTACATTTAAAAAATTTCCCACAGGCATACATTTCTGTGAGCATATACCCAGGTGTAGAATTTCTGGGTCATGTGAAATATATTTCTTAACATTTATCTGGGAATGGCAAGTAGTTTTTCAAATTTGTTTTGCCTTTATATACTACTGCTGATGTGTAGCAGATCTGTTCCACATCTTCATCAATACTTACTTTGTGTTATTGTGATTTTAATTTGACTTTCTTTCCTTGATTACTCATGAAAATGTGTACCTTAATTTGTGTTCATTGGCTCCTTGAATATTCTCTTTTGCTTGTTTTCCTACCAAGTCATAGTATTCTCACTTTGGTTTGTAGGAGTAATCTGTATATTCTAATATAATTCCTTTCCCTGTAACACCTGTTGCAAATGTTTTAACCCCTTCTCTCACATTTCCTTTTTAAAATAAATGGCAGTTTCTTTAATTTGGGGGAAAAAAGAAAGAAAAAAAAAGAAATACGTATGAAAAAATGATCACCGCTCATGATCTGAGACCTGTTTTAGCACTAAGAATGAGTTTACTTTTGTTATTTACTAAATGTCAGCCACTATGCTAAAAAATTCATAGTTATCACTTTCAACCTTTATAAGCACCTAACAGGTAAATGCTATTATTGTTTATAGTTTACAAATGACAAATGTGCCTTGTAGAGGTTAAATAACAAAAAAATACCATACTGTTAGGATTCATGCACACATAGTCTGAGTCTATGTTGCTCATTTACCTCATGGAAACAACACTGGCATCTTCCCTTCCAACCTGTAAGTATAGTTGCTCAAGAAGTACAAATACTATGTTACCCCACTTACAAGAGGTATCTGTAGTAGTGAAACTCACAGAAGTGCAGAACATAATAGCAGTTGCCGGGAGTCAGGAGTGGGGTGGAGGAATGGGGAATTATTATTCAATAAGAATATAAATTCAATTATACAGGATGAGTAAGTTCTCCAGATCTGCTGTACATCATGGCACCTATGGTTAGCAGTATTACACACTTCAAAATTTATCAATAGAGTAAATCTCTTGCATTTTAACACACACACACTACAAAACATACATACACACAATGGGAAAGGAACACAAAACATTTTGAAAGGTATTGGATATATTTATAACATTACCTTGATTGTGATGATGGTCATGGGTGTTTGCATATGTCCAAACTCAAATTGTACACATTAAATATGTACAGTTCCTTTTATATCAGTTATATTTTAATAAATCTGTTCTTACAAAAAATACAGTTTGAATATTCTTGTTATGCCTGAGACCTTAGTAAAATGGCAACGGTACTAGTTCCAATCTGGGTTGAGTTCTGCAAAGATAAATATTTGGAACTCTTTATTAGATCCTGTATCATGCCCCTATTTATTCTATGGCTGGGATTTAATTGTAATTTTTGAGAAACTCTCTGATTAACCAGACATTTCTGTGCCTCCTTGTGAAATTGTAATGAAAGCTAATCACAGTGTTTACTTCTATTGAGAATCTATTTCCCCAAAAATGGAACTTAAATCACATGTCTACAATTCTATACTATAAAACTCAGGAGGCTGGTAACTCATTTTCTCTATTTATGAGACATTAATAGTTTCTGATACAGATTTTGACTTAAATAAAAATTCTGGATTCACTTCTAATGTCTAGCCTCCTTCATTGTTACCTCTCTTCTTGCCAAGTGTTAATATTGAAGAACAATTTTATCCCATGCTCTTACCATCTAGCCACTGAGGTTTAATTTAGTAGCTGTCCTAAAATGCAGAGCCATACTAAAGCAGAAATTATGAAGGAGACAGAAGCAAACTAGATTGACTTCATTGAGATAACTGAGATTTGCTTGTTCTTCAAATAACAGACCCAACATCTAATTCTTTTTTTTAGTGTATTGTAGGAGAAAGCTAGTCAAATTTATTAATAAAAGTGACTGAACAACACCAGTAATGTCTAAGGATGCCAAGAAATAGATTAGGAATCTCTTGACTGTAGTTTAACATGCATTACATCTGTAATAATAATAATGGTGTTTCAATAAATCTCCTTTTATTTTGGTGATTATTAAATAAGCACTTACTTTATTTTAGGCAAACATAACTACTAGGTCCAATGCAATTGCAGAAAATATTTTGAATAGTTATGTCTAAAATGTAAAAAGGGCTATATGATATTCTATTTCCATGAAGAAGTGAATCCAAAAATTTTAGATAGGCTAAGCTAAAGTTTTTATCAGAGATTATTTATGATTTCTATAATATAGAGACAAAATAAGTTACCATGATTCCTCTATTTCAGGACCTAGATTTGTAGAGAAATGTCTTATGTCGAGTCCCCTGCAAAATAGACTCTGAGACAGAGATTGTCAGGCATTACGTTTAAGTGTATTCTCAGCACCATCACCTGTCAGGACGTGAAGGAAGCAGGGCTGGGTAGAGGGAGACATTGAATTGTGATGCATTCCCAGGAGAGGCCTCAGCTTATCTCATGAAGAATTAAGAAATTGGAATAGCCCTTCAGACTTTTCCTGAATTGAGCAAGGGAGAAAGGCCTTCACACTTTTGCATAGCATCATCCAGTAGTTATATAAGGCCTGCAAACAGAACGGAGGCATAACTTCAGGTGAAAAAATTCCCCTCAGCCAAGGTTAAGGTAGTGTAGTTCTTGGGGATAACTCAGCTGTAGGCTGTAGCAGCAAAATTCATAAGCTAAGGAAACTAATGCCTTGGTTCTGAAATAGGTTGTCTAAGGAGCATTCACTATAAGATATAAGGGCTTTAGGGTCCATATTGTCAAAAAGAATATTGCCAGTCACTCATTGCAGCCATTTAAACAGAAGTATTATTAAAATACCCATAGGATATCACATTTTAAATAATACAGCTTCCTGATAAGACTTCAAAGATCAACTAGTTCCAGGTATAACTCTAAGCAATTGAACTCTTTTACATGCTATATAAAGTGTTTGAAATTGAGTCAATTGTTTTTTGAAGACATAGCAAAAGTTAATGGTTATGGTTTCAAAGTAATTCATGTTGTCAGTCTTTCTGGAAATAACTAATTGTAGTTTTGGTTATCTGGTTTGGCATCTCCAGGATCTAATATTAAAACCATAGTATCAGCAATGAGAATAAATTACTTTCATTTCTAGTCTCAATAGCTTTGATACATGCATTTAGTTTGTCCCATATCAAATTATCTAATGACCTGGTTCAAATACCATGATTAAAAACAATCTACAAGATTAAGGATGAAGCACATTTCTGTTATATATTGTGCACTGTACTACTTTTTCTTACATTTAATTCAAACCAACACTGCCCTTTATAGTGAAACAAAACCATGAGCTGTTTTAATATCTTTAACTGGGTATCAGTATTGAATTCATGTCATCCAATATTGAACATTCATATTATTCACAACCATTTTAATTTATAGAATAAAATGGAGTTTAATTTCATACCTAAAATATGCCTCTACCAGGCTGAGAGAATAACAATGATTAGTAGTAGAATAGCCGTGACTAAAAGACACCTGCTCTTTATAATGAATATTGGCCCAAGAATCCTGCACTTGCAATTTGCAATGGTAGAATATGATGCAAGAAAGAATGACAGGCTTATAATTTTAGGTGATTACCTTTTGAAAAGCTGGGTTTGTGAGGACTTGTCCGTCCAGACAATAATACAATCCTTGGGTTGATTAGAGTACACAAGTTGCCAAAAATTCAAGATTATAACATAAAGTGACTATTAAAGTGTTTTGGCTCTAAAATATCCTTAATTGAAAGTTTTTAATAATTATATATAAAAAAATGACTTCATCAATCCAATCAGAAGGGTGTCTGAACACTGTAAAATTTAAAGTAGTTTTTCTGATAGCATAAAATATAAGAAAAGTGGAAGTTGAAGATGTTAACTTGGACCTGGGATTCTACAGTGTCACCAGACATGTACCATATCTCAAATTTTTCCCTTGTTCCCTGACATAAAAATCTGGAGTGAGTTTGACCCACAATGATCCATTTTTCTTGACATTTTAAAGGAGGTAAGATAGTTAAAGTAGAATTTTAACTCAATCTAATTTTAAGCAAATTTAAAAAAAATTCCACAGGACATCCTGACTAAAGTGGGAAATCATGTAGTTTATACTTTGTTTTATTCTTCTGTTCACACGTGTGTTTATCAAGCCATACGCAGAGAAGCAAGACTTATTTTTATCCAGTACAAACCTATTTCATTTTATCTACTGATGAAACAGTATGAAAAGGAAATTTCTTTATTCCCTTGACAAAACTCAATACAGTTTTGATAGTTCTCAAATAGGATTCAACAAGAACCATGCCTGGGAGCTTTCTGTTAATAAGTTGACAGTAATAGAGAGGCTGTTTAACCAGCTGCACAGACCAGGTCTCATCTGGTGTTTAAACCTAGAGTAGTCTAAGCTCAGTACTGGTTTTCAAATTTCCTAACATCAGAAGAACAGGTTCATTCCTTTCATATAAAGGCAGTGAGTTCATGCTTAAATTAACTAATTTATAAATTAGAAAATCAGTGTATTAGTTTGTAGTGTGTGTGTGTGTATTGATAGATATAGATGATAGATAGATGATAGATAGATGATAGATAGATAGATAGATAGATAGATAGATAGATAGATAGATACTATTTCCAGTTTTCCCCAGTGGGTAGGTTCATGGAGGAATCAAAATTGCAAGACCTATAGAACATTTTTTACAGAAAAACAGAGATGATTATTTTGATTATCCATGAAAGCATCATGAATTGTCTTTTGCAAAACTAGGAATGTTAATATTTGTGTCTCAATAACTGACATCTCTCTGTACTACTGGGCACATTTTGTTATACTATTTTCTCATCCTCCTATACCAGGAAACAGCCATGTTACAAATTAATAATTTTAATTTATTTTTAAAACATCAAAAACTGCCATCTTTCATGGAATTTTGAAGAATACCAACAGTCCTTTGAGGAGCCATGGGGACACCTGGCCTTATGTCTCCCTTCATGGGCTGCTTCTACTGATATCTAATGTTTTTTTTGCACTCATTCTTAATGAGTTAAAAATACATTGAAATATAGGTAACGCAGAAGAAATACATTCACATACAAACACGCACACAAGCTCACATACGCATACAGATTAACCACCTGGTTTCTCATAAATGTGTCAGTATTGCTTGTCCTTCATGTTGTAAGTTGTCATTGTACACTGAATTGTTGGTATTGATAAATTCAGTGCAACAAATACATTCTTGTAGTAGAAAACTGAACTATTTCCAGGTTGGAAGTGTGTTCTATTTGGAACACTATTAGACTGTAAATGGAAACCCCCAAATACTTCCACTGTACCAATATTTTACTGGTCTCATTAGGGCATCCAGCATAATTACTTAAAACCTCATTTCATAGCAGAAAAAACAGAATTCTTTACTTTTTATTTTTATTTCCTATTCTAATTTTCAAAAATGGATTCTCATTCTTTTATCCACATGGTACAATATGCCAATAAAATTCAGGCTCAAAGGGGCTGTTCCTCATCTCCAAAAAAAGGCTGAAGAGAATAATTGAAAATCATAAAAACAAAATGATTTTAATCATAAAAATTCCTCCAATTACATTTATTCCAAATCATGGGACTATTTATTTAGAAAATCAAAGAGATACTAATTTTATAAAAAGTATGAAAGCTTATGAAATAAAACATAAAGGTCCTTGATCTCATATCAAACTCTTCAAATGCCTATACACTTGAGGTTATAGCATTAAATATTTTGTGTGTCATTATAAATTTTGTATTTATAGAGAGCATATCTCTGATGCTAGTTTTTATAGTATATACAAATGATCATTCTATATGTTTTAAATAACCTTTTTCAACTTAATATGTATCTTTGACATTCTTTCATACTAATATGTATAAGTCTACTTTATTGTCTAAACTGTTATTTAGTATTCCACGGTATGGAGGTAACATAACTAGTTATCAAAGAATGAATGTATTCCAGATTTTTAAAAAAATTATAAATAATGCTGTAATGAGCAATTGTGGTCATTTATCCTGATAGATTTGTGCAAATATATCTTTCCAACACATTTTTACAAGATAAATTTATGAGACAAAGAATATAAATGCAACTTGGAAAAGTTGACTATTCATCAAATCACCCTCCAAACAAGCTATTATTGCCTTCATTCTGTCCAGAAAATACCAAAGGCCTCTTCTGTAATACCTTCTTAACATTTATTAATTTTGAACTTCAATAGGTATAAAGTGGTACAAAATAGATTTTAATGACATATCATTAAAGGATGAACCAACAGTACGCAGGGCCAATGTATCTTCCTCTCACTTTTCCTTTCTTTCATCCTTCTTCCCTTTACTCCTACTTTTTCTTCACCATCGTCTTTTTCAAAATATTGTATATAGTCCAACACATTACTTAGTGAGCATAATTCAGGATATTTATTTTGAATTTATAATTTTAATTATAGAAGTTATTTATTTTATAAAGTAGATAAATTAGCAGTTATAGGTTATGTGTTCATAAATTGTCCTCTGAATTTACCCTACAAAACATGTTACTTGAATATAGCAAAGGGCTTGGAAAAGCAAAAATACTAGCACATATGGTATTGGATAGTTATTTTGCCTTTTGCCTAAATTGGCTTTATTATCACTTTACACTGTAGATTGTGTATATTTATGGATTTCACTTTTTCTTCAGAGATTCTCTAAAATTGGGACTATGATCTCTGTGTATAAAAAGTATAATTGTTCATGCCTTCTATATATATTTATTTGGGATGTATGCTTATCTAAGAAAATTGGAGTAAGACTATATGGAGAGTGCTAGTTTGTTTTTAAGGTCATTATTTTGGGTGTGTATAAGATTTGACTAAAGAAAGAATAAAGAAGTTATAAAATCATGATAAATTAAGTTGAGGTTGGAACTTACTAAAACTATATTCTAAAGTCTCAAGAGGTTTGATTAGGTTCTAACATTTTAAGTAATCTCTGGACATATTAAGTTACAAATTAAACCGTGCAGTTTAGTGCCCTCGTGGGTTTAGTTTATTCAGTGTTATAACTTAAAGAATAAAATACTACCTGAATGTCTAATCAGATATGATTATTTACATAACAGAAATACACTCTTGCTGCTTCACAGAAGCTATAGTAGGATGTACAATAAATATGCATATTGGGATTTAAAGAGCATCCTTTTACTCCAGGTCTGATATAGTAGGCAAGAATATAACATTTCTATATGGTTTGATGGAGTGCTAGAATTAATGTATAGCATTTTCTCTGACAGGGAATGTAAGCCAGAAATTGAACCACGCACCTAAGCAATCATTCTTGGTTTAAATTTACACTCACCTCAACAATTGACTAGTCATTAGTGAGACTGCTAATCCCTTAAATGAAAAGGATGTTTGAATCCAATTTCTCTCAGTAAATAGGTTTGCATTGCCAACCCAATTCTGGGAAGCTTTACAAAAGGTTTAATGTTGCATGAACTTGCCTGGTTAAAAGTACATTTAGGTAAGAGGTAACACATAAGAAATACATACACACAAACACACTCACACTCAATATGCTCACAAGTACATACAGAATAACAGCTTGCTTTCTTACAAATGTATCAGTATTACTTCTTTATAAGTTGTCATCGTATACTGAATTGTTAGTATTGATAAATTCACTGGAACAAACGCATTATTGAAGTAAAAAAACTAAACAACCTCAGAATAGATTCATATGTATTTTACTCAAAGCTAAAGATCATTCTTTTTTTTCCACTTTGATCAACTTAATATAGAAACAACCTTAATATAGAAGCAACCTTGAAACAAAGATAGAGAGCAATATAAATAACCAAAGGGAGTTTTAACAGAGCACATGCTGGTGAAGTATCTCAAAATATTGATCTTGAAAAGCAAATGGAACAACACATTGATTGAAATAGAAGGAAAGGCAGATGGGAGCAAGAGAACCCGGGGAGACATTAGTCCTCACAAAGAAATAGGGCACATCTCACAGAGAGAATAGAAAGAAGACTGAAAAGATGAAAGTGCAAGAGATATTTTAAGGTGAAACTGATGGAATCTTGATCAAATATTCTTATTTTAAAAGTATAAGGTGAGTTCTACAAGAAAGAATAAAGTTTGAGGAAAGTCCCAGAAGCAGGAAAAGCACTAAAACAGTTTGAGCTTGTGCCTAAACAGGGAGGACTTGAAACAAGTCACCCAATCTTGCTAGGTCTCTGTTGTCTTATACATACGTTAGAAAGTGAGTCCCTACCGGTGATTGGCATGTTCTAGTCACGGGACTGGCTCTGAATCCAACCTCCAGAGTTCTCCTAGGTAGAATCCACTGGATCAAACCACTTAGAAGTTCGCTTCCAATTCTAAATGACCAGTGTGTTTCCCAAGATTAAAGTTCCACTAAATCAAAGAGTATGTCAGGCCCCCTTGATAACAACAGATTATAGACTATAATAAAATGACTTACAAAAATGATGTGCAGTGTGATTTGCATTCTGGATACATTGTCCTGATGAATGCTGCCACCACCCACGCAATCACCAGGTCCACAAGCCTAGCAGTCACTCCAGCCCCTTTTCTCTCTCTCTCTTTCCTCTTCCTCTGTTATCACTAAATATTCACATATAATCAGTGACCAAGTCCTAATAATTATACCCACTTGCCTTTCAAATCTGCCCTGCTCCCAATCCACAAAGCTAATGCCAAATTTGTGTAACCATAGTCTCTTGGCTAGCTGATCATGATACTCTTTTTTTCCTACCCCAGCATCCCATCTCACAATCTATTTCCACTCTGCCACACTAAAAGAGAGATCTTTCTAAAAGTCAAACTGAGCTCACACACACTAGTTTAAAACCTCCTCCTTTTTCCCAGTATTTGGAACCATGCTGTCCAATATGATAATGACAAATGATATATGGCTATAGAGATCTCTAAATGTGGCTAGTTAGAATTAAGATTATCTGTAAGTATAAAATACACAACATTTCAAAGACTTAGTACGAATAAAAAAGTAAAATATTCTATTAATATTTTTATTTTTATTATTAATTTATTTGTTAAATTGAGTATATTGGATTAAATATATTTCTTTATTAAAATTAATTTTGCCAATTCTTTTTATTTCTTTTAAGTGGTTCTACTAGAAAATTTAAAATTACATATGTGCATAATATTTCTACAAGACTTTTCTACAAGGCTATTAGGTTGTTGCAAAAATAATTGCAGTGTTAGCATTGTTGAAATTTGTCATTTGGTACTGGAATATGTTCGTAAATAAATATGATTATGTTATACATCATTTTAATGCATATTTCTTGCTTTATGTTTTTGCAATGACTTATTACTTTCTGTTTATTTTATATTGACTTGAGACCATGGATTGATGTTAGAGGAAAGCAAATTCAAATGATTTTCTTATCTGAGTTCAAAATGGTCCTAAAGCAGCAGGGACAACTTGCAACATCAACAACACATTTGGCCCAGGAACTGCTAACAAATGTACAGTTCACTGGTGGTTCAAGAAGTTTTGCAAAGGAGACGAGAGCCTTGAGGATGAGGAGTGCAGTGGCCGGCCATTGCAAGTTGACGACGACCAATTGAGAGCAGTCATCGAAGCTGATCCTCTTAAAAGTACATGTGAAGTTGTCAAAGAACTCAGTGTTGACCATTCTACTGTCATTAGGCATTTGAAGCAATTTGGAAAGGTGAAAAAGCTCAGTAAGTGTGTGCCTCGTGAGCTGACTGAAAATAAATCAATCGTCATTTTGAAGTATTCTCTTCTCTTGTTGTGTGTAACAATAACGAACCTTTTCTAGATCCGATTGTGAAGTGCAAAGAAAAGTGGAGTTTATGTGACAACTGGCAATGACCAGCTCAGTCGTTGGACTCAAGAAGCTCCAAACCACTTCCCAAAGCCAAACTCACACCAAAATGGGTCATGGTGACTGGTGGCCTGTGGCCAATCTGATTCACTACAGCTTTCTGAGTCCTGGCAAAACCATTACATCTGAGAAGTATGCTCAGCACATTGTTGAGAAGCACCAAAAACTGCAATGCCTGCAGCTGGCATCGGTCAATAGAAAGGGCCCCGTTCTTCTCCAGGACAACGCCCTACCACACATCGCACAATCAACATTTCAAAAGTTGAGCGAATTGGGCTATGAAGTTTTGCCTCATCTGCCACATTCACCTGACCTCTCACCAACCTACTACCACTTCTTCAAGCATCTTGACAACTTTTTTCAGGAAAAACGCTTCCACAACCAGCAGGACACAGAAAATGCTTTCCAAGAGTTCATTGAATCCTGAAGCACGGATTTTTATGCTATAGGAATAAACAAACTTATTTCTGGCTGGCAAAAATGTATTGATTGTAATGGTTCTTATTTTGATTAATAAAGATTTGTTTGAGCCTAGTTATGATTTAAAATTCGCAGTCTGAAACTGCAGTGTCTTTTGAACCATCATAATAACAACTTAATTTGGGAGGCAATATGAAAATGTAGCACTCCTTGCTTAAAAAGCAGAAAGAAATATGCTGCTAAGTATATTAAAATGTTTTCTTTCTTCCACATTCTCTCTCTCAACCTGTCACAGTGTTTTGATTTGCTATTTACTATTACACTCCCTTTGGCACATGCACATATTGTGGAAGTGCACTGCTGGGCAAGGACAAGTGCAGGAGATCCCTGAATTAACTTTTGTACAGCCCACCAGCTCCTGGATTACGCTTCTTGTCTGCACTGGTTGCACACCTAGGAAGCTGGCTTAATTTTCTAGGGAAATGTATGTCGAACTGTATGTTTTGTTCCATTAGTGTGTCAAGAAATAAATTCATTGTTAAATATCAGCATTTCAATAAACTAGAATAGAATATGGAGAAGCAAAAAGGAGATACAATGCCAGAGTACATATTAATTAGTGAGATATACATATTATTCTATAAAATTCTTATTTCAGTTGCATGTGTATGTAAGTGTATTTGTGAGGACATGTATTAAAAAAATCTATTTTCTGTGAATTGTGCTCAAAAAAGTTTGAAAAACACTGAGCTATACCACATACGCCCTTTTATAATCCTTCCTCTGCCTGTACTTCTGTACTAAAATCCTTAAATTTCAGCCGTAGTTTAGTTTCCTCAATAAATCATATTCTCTAAACCGGTCTCCATAGTATTGCCTTTGCTGACCTTTTTCCACATATGTCCCAGTCAACACAGAAAAGTTTAACTCATTTTTTAATACTCAGTTAAAATACCATCTTCTCTGTGAGCCTTTCCAGATACTTTTCTCACAATCCCTTCATTTTTTATTTTTTATTGCTGTTTTGAACTAGCCTGTTGGTAGATTTCTAATAGTTGGAGGTAGGTTATAGCAAGGTAGTCCCTAAAAACTTGGAAGGTGTTAGGATATAAGTGACCTCCTTGACATAATTCTAGTACTAGGCAGTAATTTATTAGCCAGCAGGAAATAGACATTCGGAAAACCTGTTTTGTGGGCTTAGGGAATCATGGCTTTGGGTGTTTTCAAAACACTTTTGCTGAAAGATTACCTAAGGCAAATGTGGCTATATTCCCAGAGGCAGGGTTTGGACATCAAAACTCTTTGGACTATGGACTATGTCCTTTAGCAATCAAGCCTGGAGACTGATGCCTGAGTATATCAGACACATACAAGGCCAACCAGATTTGGATGTCCATTAATGCTGAAAGAGGATGGAAAATATCTCTAAAATATTTTAGCCAATCAACATATATTGAATGCTATTAATATCTACTAAAGGAACCAATTTCTAGTATTCATTAGCTAATAAATCATTAATTTCACCAATGAAAACCCAATCGTAGTTATGCAAAAGGCAACTGATGTAGATCATGATAAAGGTAACTGAGCTTGTAGCCCCTGTGTATAGAAAGTGGCCTTTCTGATTAAAATTAATCTGGAGTGTGAATTCCTGATTATAGCAACTGTCTTTAAACAGTAAGTTAAACTATCAAGTGCATGACATCCTAGTCTCTATGTCTAAGCCATTTTATGGTTAATTGCATACATAATAAAAGTGAAAGAATAGTTATAGGCATTGTGGTTTGACTGTTGCCAATCATATGTTTTTGAAATTAATTTACATCACAGTTACACTAGTACCAATAGGTATGAATATCCAAAACATGGGAGAATTCTGTTAATTATACCATTAACCTCCAAATATATATGATTTAAAGATAACTACACAATGTTTTTCTGAAAGTTTTCAGACTATTAAAACCTGTAGTCTATCTTCTGGAAAATTAAATTGTTTTTGTATTTAAAGCATTATTTTTATTCTATGATTGGTACTTACTATAAATGGAACATAATGTTAAAATTGGATATTTTCCTCCTCACAGTTTAATAACTTTTCAATATTATACACAGTATAATATCAAGGTGAGTATGAGGTGAGTATTTTGCTCTCACGTGAAAAGTTACAAAGTTTTCTGGAGCCTCTTCCATGCTTCATCACAGATACGAGATGGAGTCAGAGAAAGGAAAAGAAGAGTAATTTGTGAAAAACGTTTGGAGGCCATGGTGAGAGGACTGCTTAAAGTCAGGAGTTTGGGACCATCCTGAGCAAAAGCGAGACCTATCTCTACAAAAAAATAGAAAAAAATTAGCCAGGAGTGGTGGTGCACCTGCAGTCCCAGCTACTCAGAAGTCTGAGGCAGAAGGAGCACTTGAGCCCAGGAGTTTGGGGTTGCAGTGAACTAGGCCGAACCCACCACATTCTAGCCTGAGCAACAGAGCAAGAGTCTGCTTCAACAAAATAAAATAAAATAATGGATTCATTTGATATCTTTAATACTAATGATTTTATGTTTACCTCAATGAATTTGATCATGTTGATCCTGCTGTAACTGATAATTATTTTCAAATTGTCTATACAAGGATACATTTTAAAGAATCATAATTGATAGACTTCGTTAGAGCCTCATAAACGTAGTCACTCATAGAGATTTGGTCTTTTTCCAATTTTGTCAGTATTCCTAACTCACTTTTTAAATAATATGCATAATTGTATTTCTAGCTAAACATGGTGGCAATTTTCCCTCCTTTCAGAGACCCCAATAAAATACTTGTCAAACAAAAAAAAAAGCAAAGGAAAATTTTCAATTTTATTTTTAAGATTAAATTTTTTTTATAAAAGTGTCATCTCTCTCATCAGTAAGGTGAAGTTACAACTTGATGCCTGGAACAAAGGTGACATTTACCTATAAAACTACAAAGAAAAAGATGGGATCAGGCTCAAGACTAATAACAACAGCAACAAGAATTATTTGTTAAAAGTCTGCATATAAATGGAGTCCTGATTTTCTTTATGCCAACTCACTCAAAGAGCAGATACTGCATGCTGGGAAAGGCAAGGAGAGAATACCAAGGGCTGCTATCGCTACTTAGCACTGTGCTCCTAAAGCAGATGTCACCCTGAGAAAAGCAAGCCACCATCCCTGCTCCTAGCTCTGGAACAGTAGCTCAGAGATTTTGCCCAAAGGGAGAAGCCAGCTTAAGAATAGAGGGCTATGACACTCTTTCCAAAGGGACTAATGGTCAAACTAAGTCAATAAACAAGGCCAACAATAACAATAAGAAGTCTGAGGCGTGGGGGCAGGATTACTATTCATTGAGGCTAAAATATATTATCTAAAATTTACAGTTTTCAATGAAAAATTATTACACATGCAAAGAAGCAGAAAAGTGACATATATTCAAGATATAAAAACAATGAAAAATGCCTGTGAGAGAATCTAGATGTCATATTTGTAGACAAATAATCCAAAGCAACTATAAATATGCTTGAGAACCACAAGAAAATGTGCCTAAAGAAATAGACAGGTCATGATGACAATGTCTCATTAAACCAGAAAATTAATCAAGAGTTTGAAATCATGAAAAAGAACCATATGGACATTCTGGAATTAAAACATAGAATAACTGAGATTAAAAAGTTACTTAGAGGGCTCAAGATTAGATTTGAAATGTCAGAAGGATAATCAATAAGATTGATGATAGATAAACATTATGCAGTCCAAAGAACATAGAGAAAAATGAATGACAAAAATAAGCAAAACCTCAGAGAAATGTGGCACACCACTAAATGTATCAATATACATGTCATGGAAGAGGAGAGAAAGAAAGGAATGTACAAATATCCAAATAGAGAATGACTGGGAAATCCCCAAATTTATTGAGATACACTAATCTACATATCTAGGAAGCTCATTAAATTCCAAATAGAATAAATACAAAGGGATTCACAAACAAACACATCATAGTAAAATTTCTAAAAGACAAAGACAAGAGACTCTCTTAAAAGGAGCAAGAAGAAAACTACTTGTCATGTATGATGAAAACAATATGATTAGCAACCTACTTCCTGGTTTTCATCTTTTTGTGTGTTGTTTAATGTTTATTTCAAAAAAATTAGGGGCTACCTCATTTTTGTCTATACTTACTCTTGGTGATATTATTCAATCTCAAGATTTTAAATACTATCTATGATCTGATGGATCATAAATATATATCCTTAGGCTAGATGTCTTTGCTGAGATATGGATTCAAAATCTAACTGCCTAATTAAATTCTCCATCTGGATATCTAGATATCTCTAAACTTCCTCATGTATGTTTCTCCTAGCAGAGATGGAACCTGACTGCTGGCTCACCCACATTAGGTTACTAGAGGAAGAGATGCCAGGTGCCATGCAAATGAGTAAGAAGAATTTGGGTAGAATTGTTAGCAATTTGCTAAATTCCAAGGGCGGCCTAGTATGAGACTATAAGATCTGCAAAAACAGTGCATTTTACAGAGTCATAGGCTCTTGCACACAGACCTTCACTGGGTACGTGTGAGAAATACTGAGTCAGGGCTATTATGAGAGTGAGACTTCTTAGAAGTGCATCTCTGGAGAAGAGAATAGCTATCTCTAAGAAAACCATGAATTCTCATTTGGACCATTGTCTTTTACGGAAATAAAGCCTCAGACCACTATGTAAGGGATACACAACCTTAACCAATATCCTTAGATATGTTTTATAGCTAGGGGAGGGGCAGCAAGCTATTTTTCACATAAGACCCTTCAGAGATCAGAACAGAGTTTTGTTGCTACCACGGGGAGGGACAGTAGAATCACTGAGATATTTCTGTGCCTGAAACACATAAAGCATATCTTAAGCTGAACCTGTACCAGTTTAAAAAGAGATCTCACGCGTATTCTCCATATCAGACTAGCAAGCACCAGTAAGCAATAGCAAAAAGAATTTGACTGCCTAAGATGAGTGAAAGCATGGAGACAGCTGTTGTTTGAATCTCAGACGCGCAGCTCTTCTCAAACTCACAACCTGGGAGAGACTGAGATAAAACCTCTAGGAGTTTAACTTCCAAAATAAATACAATCTAATGCTAGAAGTAGTTTAAACTGATTATGCACTGAAAATAATCATAGCACAATGAAATACAAGTCCTTGACTAGGCTGATTCAACCTCCACCCCTCCACACACACATGAACTATATATACACACACGAATTACCTAGCAGAAGATCAGAGATGAAATCAGTGAAAAACAACAACAATAACAACCACCAATAAATACTATAGAAAAAAAATCAATGGAACCAAAATCTGGCTCTTTGAGAAGATAAGAAAAATCAGACTGATCAAGACAGAGAAAGGACACCAATTACAGTATTAAGAAATATGGGAGGTGGGACTTCTACAGGTCCTATTGATACAAAAGAAAAATAAGGAAATAAAGCACCAGAATACATGACATACTTACACATACATGAAACAAAATAAGTTCAAGATTTTTATGCCAAAAATTACAAACCACTGTTAAGAACAATCAGAGAAAGCCTACATAAATCGAATAACTCACCATTCCATGGACTGAAAGTCTCAATATTGTTGAAATATCAATTATTCCCAAATCAACTGATCTACTTAAATCAATCCCAATAAACTCTCAGAAGGCTTTATGTTTGTTTTTATACAAATCAAATTGATTCCAGAAATTATATGAAAAAGGCAGACAAACTAGATTAGTCAATGCAGTTTTGAAATAGAAGAAAACATTTGGAGGATTCTCATTATCTTATTTCCAGACTTTCCAATATAGTCAATGGATTTACACAGAAGTTGTGAAGTGACTTTGATGGAGGAAGCATAGACTTTTCAACAAATTGTGCTAGAACATCTTAACATCATATGAAAAAAAAGTAAACTTTGGCAAATTCATTGCAATATACAAAAAAGAGCTCAAAATGGATTATAAACCAAGTACGAACATAAAACTATAAATAATTTAAAAGCAAAAAAAGGAAAAATGTTATCTTAGTGGCCTTGGCTTAGGTGAAGATTTCTAAGATACCACTCAAAAAGCACAATCCAAAAATAGAAAGAAAGACTTTATCAAAACGAAATACTCAGCTCTTTGGAAGGATGTCACGAGAAAATGAAAGTACAAGCCACAACATTGAAGAAAATATTTTCAAAACACATAATTGATGAAAGACATAAAGAATTTATAAAATGCAGTAATAAGACAATGATTCATTGAAATAGTGGTTAAAAGACTGGAACAGATGATTCATGAAAGAAGATATTTACATTGCAAAATAGCATATGAAAGATGCTGCTTTCCATGGCCACAGTCTAAAATCTGCACACTGATCTGGCCACTGGCAAACTGCCTGAACTGCTTTCCCCGTACCAGGCTCCTGTTGCCACGTTACTTCCTAAATCCTGGTAAAATAACATTTTCCCCTTTTGTTCAATTTATCCTCTCTCCTTTTAAAAAATGACACTGTTTGCATAAAAAAATGAGATTACTCATCATAGATTTTATGATTTTCAGCAGTGCCTCCTGAGCAATATACCATTGTACCCTCCTATCATTAATAGTTTTGTCCAATCAATTCTTACCATACCTGTAATTGTAGCCTCCTTTCAGAAAAAACAAAATGTCTTATAAGTCTTCTACTTATACATGAGCTGCTCTTCTTAACTACAACACATTTTAAACACACCCAGCCATCCAAAGTACTTTGGATCCCTCACCCCTACTCACTCTAAGTCACCCAAATGATACATCACTTTTTCTGAGAATGTTATTAAATTTCGCATACTTTCTTGAATGAGCTATTAATACAGAATGGTCTAATCTAATCAAGGTGTTCATTTTTTTAAAATTATTACCATTTTTAATCCCAAATATATCTTTATTTTTAATTTACATCTTATTACATGTTCCTACAACACGTAAAATCTCACTTTACTCCCTTTATAAGTTTTTAGTGTCTAGGGAACTTAATGTGATTAACAATTTCTCTACTCTTCTACACACTCACACATTATTTCCAGTACCTTATTTTGCGACAACTAAAACTATTTAGTTCTGAGATGTAGTAGAAATTATCTTTGACTCATGGTCTTGTTGGAGAGCACTAAACATAGATATACTTTCTATGATTATGCTCTTCCTTGTATTTCTGAAAAAATAGTATTAATAAAGAAAAGACATAAAGAAAATTTAGTTATTATGAGTTTTCATAATTTCTCAAGTTTATACTAATGAAGTCTTTGTAAAAATTTAAGTGAAAGAAAATATATCAGGAGATTTTCAAAAAATAAAGTCAAGGAAAAATCAGTGTCAATGAACTTAGGTTTAACTAAGCCAATTATATGTGAGTAATAGCATGGATGGACCCTCCCTACCTCTTCCAGGGCTGCTAAAGTGACATGAGATACAGGGATTCATGAACACTTATGGTGGCTGTCAAGATACAGATTCTTTTTACCTTGATTAAAAGAGGGATTATAGTGATAGGACACAAATAAAAACATAAAAAAGGAATAACCATGTCAGAATCATGAGTGAACCACTAACTGGGGGGGCAATTTTTTTTAAGTCAGTATAATTGAAAATTCAAAAACAGTTTTAAAACATTTCCTGATAACTAAATCCATGCCAATGACATTGGACTTCTGGAAAAAAAAGTGGACAAGGTTGTACTGGCATCAACAAACACATAAAATCCTAGTAAGCTGGTATATTGTCCTGGATGAACTCATCAGTTAGAAAAAATAAGTTGAATCTAAGAGGAAATCCCAAACGTTCTTTATAAGTAGCTCTCCACGATTTCAGGTATCTTTCTCAAAGATCTAATTTGTCTTTAAGGCATTGTGCCATAGGTAAATGTTTTCTTAGATCATTGTTTTTAGTAAGAACAATCACTGTCTTGCCAACAAGAGAAAATGTAAAAGAAGAGAAATGTAAGAGAAAATGTGAAATACATGTTTCCTAATGCATACCTCAACAGAATGCTGGTGATTTTTTTCCATTCTCTCAAGCTACATTATGGCTTGTTTTCTGGGTACAATGCCTACAACCAAGCTGATGACAAGGCCCTGTTCCTATTCCTCATCAACTTTATTTCTGGCAAAAAAAAAAAAAAAAAAAAAAACTAGAACGACACAGGTGTCTGTAATTCCCATCAACCTCTCTTACACTTCAGAAGCTGTACCCTCCCTGTATGTTAGCATCCCATGTCTTTTCCATACCTGCTTTTTTCTCTCGTATAGTTTAGTACTGGACCAGTTTTGAGAAATAATATTTTGAACATGATCTCATCTTTTTGGCTTCTTCCCAGGGGATGATATAACGCTTACATTCTGTCATTGCTTCATCTACCACTCCACTCATTTTCCCTCCCCCAAATTTTGTCCCTGTTTGCTTCCAAAAATTGGTGGTTGTATTCTGGGAGGGTTACACGGATAGCTTCCCCATGACTTTACAGTTAGCACAGTCACTGAGAATGCTGAAGTGCCCTCATTGAGAGCATTGCTAAGGAAAAGAATGATAAACAAGGAACCCAGGCTTTGCTCATTTTGTTCAGTGTGTTGTCTCAGGTAAGAAAACTAGTTTGCATAGTAAATTAACAAAAATACACAACATAGAAGATTGTAACACTTTGTCTTCTATAAAATATAATTTTGTCTGAGATGATTGCCTTTGGGCTGGTGGTGACAAATAGCAAGAACAATTAAGGAAGCTGACAGGAATATTAGCAAAAACAATAATCTTTGCTCTAGAATAAGATGTGGGTTTGTCATCTTATCACTTTTATACTCATTTAAGTTGTTTTGTAGGCATTATACTTTAAAAAATTAAACTTGTTACTTGCAAATAATTTGACTCACATAGAAGTTGCTTAAATAGTACAGAGAGTTCCTGTGTGCTTTTTCACAAAGATTCCCCAATGCCAACATCTTATATAACCAGAGTACAATTAATAAAACAATGAAATTAATATTAGGTGGTACAGTACTATTAATAAAATACTATTAACTAAACTGTGAGCATCATTCGGATTTCACCAGTGTTTACATGCTTGCCCTTTCCTTCTTTCTTTCCTTCCTTTCTTCCTTCCTTCCTTCCTTCCTTCCTTCCTTCCTTCCTTCCTTCCTTCTCTCTTTCTCTCTTTCTCTCTTTCTTTCTTTTCTTTCTTTCTTTCCTGTATGGTTCTATGGGATTTCATCATATGTATATAGTCATATAGCCACCAGCACACAAATATACAGAATGGCTCCATCACCCAAAAGAAACTTCCTTTGGCCAATCCCTTCAATCTTACCCTTAGCAACCACACATCTGATGTTCATCATTAAAATTTTGCCATTTTGAGAATTTCACATAAATGGAATCATGTAGTATGTACATTTTTGAAATAGGCTTTGTATTTCTCTAGGGTAAACATAGGAGTGAGATTTCTCAGTGTATGTTTACCTGTATAAGAAACTGACGAAGAGTTATTTAGATTTGCTGTAATCATTCACATTCCCAGCGACGATGAACGGGAGTTCCCATTGCTCTGCGACCTTATCAGCACTTGAGATTTTCAGCAATATTGAGTTTAGCCATTAAATTTGTAGATTGACATCTCATCATGATTTTAACTTAAATTTTCCTGGTATCTAATGATGTTGAACATGTTTCCATGTGTTTACTTATCACCCATATATTATCTTTGGAAAATTAATTTTTTATAGAAAAAATTTTTATCCAAAAAGTCTCAAAGCACAGTATCAAATAATGAGAAGATATTATTCATTCAGTGAGTAGGTCTATAAACATAACATTTATCAGGCATTCGTTCTCTTAACCATTTCAGATAAGGGTACATTTGTGGTAAATAGTTCTATGACAAGTGGAAAAAACTGCTTATTATTTTGTATTATCAGTAAGTATAAAAGATTTATAGCTATTAAGACTTAGTGCACACTATCATTCTATTTCCATGTAATTTTGAGGAAACTGAATTTTACTTCAAATGATAGAATATTTGAGGTAAAGTTAATTTTCTTCTCCCGTTGCTGTTTTTAATTACATGTCTTAATATTTTAATAGTGAGAATTATAATTCAGTGGTGGGCCTAATTTGAGTATATAGCCAATAATTTTGGTATGAATAATAAGAAATGTATTATTAAATATTTAATCAATTAAATATTTGCTTATGAGAGACCAATCTTTTAAAATAAAATATTAAATATATTAGTTGTTTTGGAATTTATCACACTTTGGAAAAAAATACTCTTCAATTACACCATAGTTTAAAATTTTTAAAAATTCTGGTTTTTTTTAAACTATTACCATTCAGTTATTGATAATATTACTGATTTGCCTCAACCCTTTGGAGTAAGATATAAAATAGTATTTTTATACATGAAAGCTGTTATATCAAGAAAAGCAAGTATTAATAAGATACACTCAGATTATAAAGAATGAAAATGTCCTTATGGGATAGAGAAGCTGGACAGAGTCATTAAAACGAAATCAGTCAAGAATAATCTTCATAAGTTAAAAAACAAAACAAAAGCAATTAGGATCAAAAGGAAACAAGGCAAGTCTATCAGCTATGACAGCCCCAGAAGTAAGAGAAGGAAGAATAAAATCACCTCTATCTGAAGATGGGGAAATGTCTCATGCATTGCTGACATTTGCACTTGTTCAAGAATGAGTAACAATTTTTTAGGTAGAAAAGATGGTCTGGTAGCAGCATAATGCCCTCTAAACCTGTGTATGCCTAAATCTATGAATGTTATCTTATTAACAAAAGGGATTTTGCAAATGTGATTAAAGATCTAAGGTGGAGATTATTCTATATTATTCATATGGGTCTGATGTAACAAGAAGTCCAGAGAGAAGCAGGAGGATGAGAGTCCAGGAAGAAGATGTGACAAAAGAGACAGAGGTTGGATTGTTGCAGGGCCACAAGCCAGGTAAGGTAGACATTTAGAAACTTAGAAAGGGCAAGGGGTTGGATTCTTCCCTAGAGCCCCCAGAGGAAATGCATCCTTGCTGACCCATTTTAGACTACTTCAGAATTGTAAAATCATAATCGCATTGCTTTAAGCCAGAAAATTTGTGATCGTTCATTACAGATAGCAATAGGAAACTAATGCAGATGAAAAAAAAATTAAAAAGAATCTGAAAAATGTAAAGACTTGATGTATGGCCTATTCAGAGAATGAAAGGAAGTTTGGAATGTTTTGACTCTGCAGTCTTGAAGAAGAAGGGCTGGGAAAGAGATTTGTATAAATCAAGACAGATAAGGTTACTTAAAGCTAGACAAAGGATTTTATGTGCATTTTTATAGCAGGTTTCTGTCTAGAAAATAATTCTGACAGTAATGAGCTGGAAACACTGGTATAAGACCAAGAACATTTTTATATTCTATATAATTTTTATAGTAATCCATCCCTATAAGACCTTCACAAATGCTTAAATTAGATGAGTACAAGAAGTTAGGTTTAGTTAACTCTAATAATATTCTCTACCAGACTTTTTCTTTGCTCATAATGATTCCTCATTTCCTCTTCTTTTGTACAAAAATGAGCATAACAAATCATTATAATAAGAGTAGCAGTATACTTTAATTTCTCCTAGGGTGCTTACCATATGGTACCTGCTTCTTTGTTATTTAGTTTAACTTGATGTGTTAAATATCAGGTTTATAAGGGCTCATGTGTCATACTCATTAAAGTGTCACATTCTTTAAAGAATCTTATCCCAAAGAGACATACATCCTTTGATAAGATAAAAAAATTTTTTATGCTCTACTACTAAGAAGTAAAAATTCAATAAATGCTCAAAGAATAAAAGGCATTCTAAAATAGTATTACAGTTAATTTTTGTCAACTCTATCATTGTTTTAATAATTCATCTGGGAAAATAGAGTTGATGATAGATGTGTGTACTTAGATATTTAATTTGCCTACCCAAAATAATAAATTCCCAAAGGATGCAAAGGTAAATAAATAACAATGATGCTCATAAACATTAATAATCAAAGAAATGCAAATAAACATCTTGAGATATTATTTTATACTGACCAAAGTAGAAATTTTTAAAAGATATCTAATTTAAAACATGTTGCAATGAATTTAGTATAAATATTTGCTTCAAGATTCACAAACTGCACATTTTGTTAAACAGAATGGCATTATATAGCAAGAGTCATAAGCCTTTGTTTATTCTTATTGATATAATAACTTATTATAATATTAATAATTCAACAAATTATAATTGTTCCTTTTCTATTTTTCCTAAAATTAACTCAACAAAAAGAGAAAAGAATAATGGTATATATTAAGTAAAATTTTAAAGTTGAAGATAATCTAATTAACATTATAGTGTTAAAGCATGATACAAAAGTATTTTGAATTATTATACATATATTTAGTATAATTATTGTGAAGAACATGTGGAAAAATGAAAGTAGACTCTTGTAGATGAAATGTAAACGTCAGAATACTTTGAGCACTGTGATAACCGAACTGTGTTTATGTTTAGATTCTATAATAATATGCCAAAATGAAATGGATTCAAGGTGGTAGGAATATTTTTTATACTCTTTAACAGTTTCAGGGAGAAAATAGTATTTGATATTAGTGAAATTTTATTTAACATTACAAGCTTGATATCTTTACAATGTGAAACTGAGATTAATCTTGAAAATTCTGGTTTGTAAAACACAACATTAGTCATTTAAATATATAGAAAACTTGCATCGTTAATTATCTAAATAGTTTTTAGACTTAATTTTAAATTTAGGAAAAATAAGTTGAAATGATATCCTAAAATCATTTTGTATAAAATAAATGACTACTACTTTTTTGGCATAGCATTAACCTTGTCCTATTACCTGCTGAAATCCAGGAACGAGATCTTGGTATCCCACAGTAGCTGACAAGGTGGCTGGGGACACAGAGAGATCTGTGTTATCTTAGAGATTTAATCTGCATCTAGACAATCTGGTTTTCTAAGCATCTGCTATTCATAATAATAATTTATCTTCTATATGTTATTTATGTTATTTTAAAAATTTATTCCATTGTCTATTCTTATTGATTTGGCTAGAAAATTTAGAATATGCTAAAAATATTGTCAATAAGAGGCACTGATGGTGTCTTGTTCTTGATTTCCACTAAAGTTTTAAAATTACAAATATTGCTGAAAATATGCATATATTTATATTTATTAATATATCAGAAGGTAATACGTGAATTTGTTGGATATAACCAAATATGCAAATTTGCATTCCCTCAGCAATTATGGGAGTGCTTTTTCCACACACTCTCACCCCATAGTGCTGTTAAATCTCCATCAATATCCAACTGGCTCTTGCTGGCTATCTAAATTTTGCCAAAAGGATAGGTTGGGTGTGATCTTTCATTGTAGTTTACATTTACATTTCCCTTATTATAAGTTAAACAATATTTATGTGTTTAAGGACTTTTAAAATATTTTTTTGATTCTCCGTTTATATCTCTGCTCTTATATTTCTATCAAGTTTTTGGTATTTCCTCCTTATTTTTTATTAGTTAAAAGCCTTTTATTGTTAAAACACGTGACAAATATTTTCTCCAAGTTTTTCAGTTATATTTTCATGTCTCTATAGTGTGTTTTCACTTTGTGAAGAGTTCTTTTTCCCTTTTTCTTGCATGTAGTCAAATTTTTCACTGGTTTTTTCATGGCATCTGAAATTTTAGTTCGAAAAACTTACAAAGAATTGATCTACATTCAGGTTATGTAGGAGATATTATTTTGTATAACATGAGTATGGATATAATTCTATCTTTTTCAAAGTGGTGAATGGATTGATTGTTCCTGTACCACTTATTACAAAGTCCATCTTTGCTCAGAGTGTTGAGATTCCACCATGATCAGCTGGTTTATTTTGTACTTGCATATATTTCAATTATGTAATCACTTCTTTGTTCTGTTTTACTGTTCTGTCTGCATGCACCAATGCACAGTTTTAATTGCAAGTTTTTATACAGTATGTTTAGCATCTGATAAGGCTCGTTCCTCCCCTGTACCACAGTTTTATTTTTAGTATTTTCCTAGTTATTTTTGTATGTTTATTTTCCATATGATTTCAGTATGAACTTATCTAATTATTTTTCCAAGAACTTGTTAACATTTTTATCGTGATTACATTAAAATTATAAATGAACTCATGGAGAACTAAGCTCTATTCAATAACGTTACGTTACACAAAAGTAAAAGACATCTTCCCATTTTATCAATTCTACTTTTATACCCTTCAGATATCTTAAATTTTTCTTTATAGATTTTGCATGTTTCTTATTATATTCATTCCTTAGTATTTTATAGTCATTATTACTGTTAATATTAATTTTATGTGTTATTATAATGTATAATCTGTTATCATTTGTGTAGATGTGTTAGGTATGCTATTTTAATGTCTTGCTACATTATTGAATTGTTTTATATTAATTTATTTTTATCACTGAATCTCTAGGGTTTTCTAGTTATAAGCCTTATTATCAGGAAATATAAATAGTTTTACTGTCTGCTTTCTGATTCTTGTCTCTAAGTGATTCATTTTATCTAATTGAATTGGCAAACCTCCACTAGTAAGTTGAATATTAGTGGGGAGAGTGAAATACCTTTTTTTTTTTTTTCCCACCGCATTGGAAATACTACTAGTGTTTCTACATTAGGTAAAATATTGGGTTTAGGCCTTAGATTATATGCAATTCCTTGTATAATGTTAAGAAATTAAACATCAATTGCTATTTCCTTGAGTTTTTATTTTCTATTCCAGGAATGGGTTATAAATATTGCAAAGGCCTTTCCATCATCTTTGGAGAAAAAAATAGATGGTTTTTCTTCTTAGATCCATTAATATAGTGTGCAGAAAGAGTTAACATGGCAGGCCTGATTGATTTCTTTTGAAAGGCCTAATTTTAAGACTGGGTTTTGGTGCCAAACTTGAATTTGGATTTGAACTTGGATTTGAAGAGCATTACCATCACCCTAAGGATAAGAATGGCTCGCTGTGTTTAAACTGTTCGTGCAGTGTGGTTTATGCTGAGATCCGCCTTTCCTTCTAGGAGTCTGGAATTTTGACAGGTGCTAGGCAGAGGGTGCCTGCATGACCATCCCCTAATAGAAACTCTGGACACTAAGACCTTAATGAGCTTCCCTGGTAGACAACATTTCACTTGTGTTGTCAAAAGTTGCTGCTGAGGGAATTAAGTACGGCCTCTGTGACTCCACTGGGAGAAGACTCAGAAACTTTGGGACTTGGTTTCTTCTGGACTTTGCTCCACATGCCTTTTCCCTTTGCTGATTTCACCTTGCATCCTCTCATTGTAATCAGTCATAGACGTGAATAAGATTATTTGCTGAATCCTGTGAGTCCTACTAGCTAATTGATCAAACAAGGGGTGGGTCTTAGAGACCTCAGATTCATATGGTGTTTTATATCAATGGATTTCCTAAAATTGTATGAACATCATATTCCTAGGATACATCCCTCTTGATCACAGTGTATCAGTCTCTTAACAAAATATTACATACTATTGCTAGAATTTTTAGAACATTTGAATCAATATCAATAAATGATATTTGTCCATAATGTTTATTTTAACTGTTTTTTTTATCAGGTTTAGGCATAAATGTTATTTAACAAAAAGTATTAGATTTTCTTAATTTTTTAAATATAATTTATAAGCTAAAAAATGTTGAATAGTATTGGGACTGTCTGGCCTTTGAAATTTTGATAGAATTCTTCCTTGAAATCATCTGGGCATAGTTATTGATTGTAATGAAATTTCTTACTAATTTTTTCTATTTCTTATATGGAATTTAGCCTATTTAGGTTTTGACCTTTTGTATGGTCAGTTTTGGCAAATCGTATTTCCCTAGGAAATTATTTTTAATCTTTTAAATGTATTTCAGGAACATCTTAGGATTTAAAAAAGTGTATTCTATGTCAATGTTTACTTTCCCCTTGTCCTCTCTTATTTTTATTAATTGCGCATTCTTCTTTTAACCTTGGTTAAGTTAACTAGTAATTGGTCTTTTTTTGTGATATTTTGCCAAAAAGTTCATTTTTGTTTAGTAATTATGTATCTGCTATTTCCCAATCTCTATATTGTTGAACTTTGCTTTTAAATTTATCTTTCATTTCGTTTTCCTTCTTGCATTTCACTTTGATTTTTCTTTTTCTATCTTTTTTTGACATTTATTTATGATTTTAATTTTTATTGATAGGATTTAGGGCTACAATAGCTCCTCTGGACATATCCTTGAATATACTGTAGGTATTCTGATATAGAATTCCTGCAATATTATTAATTTTTACAAAAATAATTAATTTTGGATTGTATTTTACCTTTATTCCAAGAGTTTAATAAAAAAAGAAAAAGAAAAATTATAGAAGTAACGAGAACAGTTTATATACAATTATAATATATTACAAATACCAAATATTCCACTTGAACAGCTGTAACAGCTGTGGTATAAACGGCCTTCACTTTTCATTAGAAAATTTCTCAAAAAGGAATATGAAACCATTTGAAAGTTATTGGAAAATCACTCAGTCTTTGCTGGAAATAGAGTTTCTTGGCCTTTTTATTGCTACCTGATGGAGGCCAGAGTACATCAATAGTTCACAGGCTATGCTGAGACAAATTAGAAAAGAAACATAAGGTAGAAATATTTGTGTATAGTACATTGCCCAAAGATGTGACAAATTGCTCTTTCTAAAAATGATATGGTGTGCTGGAGACAGCTAAGAGCTTGTTAGCAATTCCTACAGGTCCCAAGGGGTTCAAACAGTTCAGAAACAGAACAGAACATGGTTCAGTATATTTTCACAGAATTCAAAAGTTTTTACAAAACTCATTCAGGAAACCTTCAGGGGAAAAGCACACTTTGCTACTTTTTCTTTTTTTTTTTTTTTTGGTAATTTTTTATATTCTCAGATTAATGTTCAAAACCATTTTGGGTTGGCCCCAATGGCCCACAAATCTATCAACATTGATGGGAGTCATGACATTTGACAGCTGGACCTGACTGGAACCAAGTTAGTGGGTAAGAGCGTCTCCAGTTTTAATTATGGAAGGCAGGTTTCCTGAAGTGGTAGTCACTGGGAAGTTTGTTTTGCTTATTTTTGACTCTCTTTTTCTAGCAAAAATTGTCTTAGTATTTTTTGTCTTCCTATTCTTCCTTTTTGCAACTTATCTTGTGCAAGTATCAAGTATTTTAATGATGACTCCATCTTTATATTATTTTTATCACTACATTCCTTCCCTCATGATGTACTTACACCGTACCGACCATTCTAAAACTTTTCAATTCTCTCGTGATTCCATCTGGTTTCCCCTCAGTAATTGTTTAGTTAGTAAGTCTCCCTGATCAAGGCTCTGCTATCTCTCATGGGAATTATTACAATAGTCTCTTGATTGGCCTTTCTGATTTTTCTTCTTGTCCTTCTACAGCTTATTCTTAACATGAAAACTGATGCGATAAATAAATACATAAATAAATAGATCATGCCCCTCCTTTGTTGAAATGCCTCTAATCCAATGACTTCTGTTTTCTTTAAGAGTTAAAGGCAAATTACTTCAAATTGCTGTCAATGCCCACGTTCCAGGCTTTTTAAAAAAGGTATCCCTCTGCCTTCATCTCCTACCTCTTCTTTCCTTTATAGCATTTCATGCTCCCTGAATGCCTTTCTAAACGTATTGCACTGAATTTGCTGCCTGCTTTTTGAGTTAAACTTTTTTCCCGTCGTGAAAGAAATGGCAAAGAAGTTCCTGTGACTCCTGTAGAAAGTATAATGTTTCACTAAAATAATAAAACATTCAATCAATTTTAATGTATTTTTGTTTGAATAATAGAAAAAAGTTTTAAATGTAGCTTTGGAAAAAAATATTGTATTAAGATGAGAAATCCATCCCTGTTTGCTTATGATTTTGGATGGAGATTTTCTTAAATATATTTAATTTTCTTTCCTGAATTTATCCTTTATAATCATTGCCTTGGAGTTAAGAGATGTCAAATAATCTTAATTTAGTTCATTATTATTTTGACAAAGCACAGTATGTCAAAATTATTTTTTTCTTTACAGTTTTTTGAGGCATAATTGACACATTAAATTGTATATGTTTAAAGTGTACAATATGGTGTTTTGAAATACATATATATAGTGAAATAATTACCACAATCAATTTAGTTAACACATATTTTGCCAATTACAATATTTTGCTTAAATATACTATGCTACAAGTGACTTTTTGACATGAGTATCACATGTGTTTCCATATTTATAGCCCCTTTGTTAAAACATATGCAGGTGCTGCCAATAATTTATAATTCTATGGTATCTTAAAACGTCTTCAGAAAACAATTTTTTTAAAAGCAAGGAAATAATTTTTAGTAAATACTTTTATTGAAGGTCTGGAATACCATTATATTATTCAATTATTATAATAAACAAACAAGTATTTTAACTTAAAAATGAGAAAACTGAACCTGTAAGACAAAGTGATTCAATGTTATACAACTACATGTCAGAAATAACGCTTGAGTTCTTTTTTCTCAAAATATAAATTCTCTGGTCCTTGCACTGCATCACATCATGGTAACTTAAACAACAGTGAATACTTTTGATGTATTAACCACAAATTTGTATTAACTGGTATTAATGTCAACACTAATCAGGAAAAATCTTTAATATATATTAAGATATTAAATTGAGTTTGTGAAAACAGTAAGATATTTAAATATACTCTATGATATAGCAAATAAATATTTTCAGTGTAAATATTTTAAAGAAAGATTTTGACAATTACATGGGATAATTTCAGAGAAAAATGTTTTTTTCCTCTTATTGAAGTAAAATTTGCATACAGTTGAACTCATTCTTTTTGATGTACAGTTCTCTAAGTTTTGAAAAATTCACTCCGTACCATCATAATCAAGATACAGAACTGTTCCATCACTTCAAAATGTTACATTATATTAATAGGTCTTTGTGTTTCAACACCTACATCCACCTCTAACTTCTGACAATCTCTTATCTGTTTTGATCTGTTTTCTGTTCCTACGGTTCTTCCATTTCAAGAAGGACATGTAGTTGGAATAATGCAAGATATAGCTTTATGAACCTGGCTTTCTCACTTAGCAGAATGTATTTGAGATTTACCTATGCTGTTGCATGTATCAGTATTTTGTTCCTTTTCTTGGCTGAGTAAATATTTCGTTGCATAGATGTATCACAGTTTGTTTATTCATTCACACATTGAAAGTTCTTCCTAGGCTTGAGCAATAATGTACTCATAAAGGCACTATAAACTTTGTGTAAAGGTAAAACTTATGTTTTGTTGGAACATAAGTTTTATTTGTCTTAAGTAAATATGTAAAAGTGAGATTGCTGGGTTTTATGGTAAGTGCATGTTTAACTTTATATGAAATTGCCAAACCATTTTCCAGAAAGCATATACCATAAAGGTAAATTTAATCTTATATTGTGACTATATCTATTAAACAAAATTTCCTGATGTTGTCTTTCAATCTACTATGAAGAGCTACAATCTAGAAAAATTCAGCTTTTTAGCCAAACATTTTCCATGGTAGTGAAGTTGATTTCACAGTATTCCTATTTGTACCTTAATAATGCCATCTTAGAGCTAATAATGAATAACAAGTTAGTAGTAAGTTAAAATCTTTTTAAAACTGATTGTGTCCTTTAGAACTTTTCTTATTTAAATGATTAATATGCACTTCAAATTTTTAAATTAAATCTAATATTAAAGTATAAATGAAATCTAAATATTTAAAATAATTAAAGTAAATATATCAAAGTTAGAACTAAGAAAACTTTCTTTTAAGAATAATTTTTAATTTGAAATATTGTAACAGTGCCATATTTACTGTGAAGAGCAGATCAGCAAACATTGATTTGACATCCGTCTTCCAAAACTACATTTTGTTCTCGAGTGTCCGCTAAGGGCATCTTAACATTTATGATAATTGCTTTTCTTCTAGAAAACTCCAAAATATGGAGCACAAAATAAAGGACTCAATTGGAAACAGTTGAACTTCTTTAGATAAAGTAACCATTCCCAAAATGGATCTAAGTTTGGTACATGGTCATATCTGCTAAGGAATAATCTCACGGAGATTACCTGAGTGTTAGTCCTTCACTACATGATTACCATCTCCATATGACTGTTAGTTTACCAAACACTCTGTTTTGAAACATAGATGTTGCTTCATTATTTCTGGTAATATTCCTTCTACCTTGCTTTATTCTTTCTTCATTCACGCTCTAAATTATGATGTACTCCAAAGTTTTAACACTGATCATATTCTTTCTTCTACAGTCCTAACAATTTGAAATTTTATACTTTCCCATTTTTTCTTACACTTATATTCCCAGTTTTTCCTTTATTTTACCAACATGTCCTTAAAAAAAATGAACAAAATTTATTTCTTACAGTTCTAGAGGCTGGGAGGTCTGAGATCAAGGAGGAGCCTCTGGTGAGGGCCTTCTTGCTAGTGGGGGCTCTGTACAGTCCCAAGGCTGCACACAGCATCACGTGGCCAGGGGGCTGGGCACGATAGCTTAGATCTTTCTTCCTCTTCTTATATAGCCACCAGCCCACACCTTTGATGACCCACTAATCTATTAACCTGTGAATCTATTAATTAATTAACCTATGAATGGATTAATCCATTCATGAAGACAGACCCCTCATAGCCTAATTACCTCTTAAATGATCCACCTTTGTGTATGTGTGTTCTTCATTTTATTTTCTTTTAAATTTTTTTAAAAATTAAAAAATTTCAGAATATTACGGGGGTACAAATGCTTTGGTTACATAAATTGCCTTTGCATTGCCCAAGTCGGAGCTATAAGCATGCCCATATCCCAGACAGTATGCACCCGTTAAATGTGCGTTTACACATTCCCTCCTTCCCCTCCTACCCAAAACCCAGTGAATGTTACTTACATATGTGCACATAAGTTTTGATCGACTAGTAGCAATTTAATAGTGGGTACATGTAGTGTTTGTTTTTCCATTCTTGTGATAGTTCACTTAGAAGAATGGGCTTCAGCTCCACTCAGGATAATACAAGAGGTAGTTTACCATTTTTTACTCCATGGTATACATATGCCTCGTTTTATTAATCCACTCATATATTGATGGGCACTTGGATTGTTTCCACATTTTTGCAATTGTGAATTGTGTTGCTATAAACATTCTAGTGCAGAAGTCTTTTTTATATAATGTCTTTTTTTCCTTTGGGCAAATACCCAGTAGTGGGATTGCTGGATCAAATGGTAGTTCTTTTTTTCCCTAATAGATAGGAATATAAATTATCCCTTCTATGCTTATGTTTCACATGCCCTTCCACTTATAGGGCATATCTATTTGTTTTATCATAGGCGGAACAGAATTGCAACTCAAACTGAACATGTCATCTAAAATATGATGTGAAATATTATGTTATAAAATATGATTCTTCTCCAGAAACTTAGCAAAATTCATTCAGTTTCCCAGGCTCGAAATGTTGATATCCCTAACACTCTCTTCTTCTTTGCATCTGTTGAACCGATATCCTTATTTTACTTAGTTCTATTTCAACACATGCATTGGTTCCATGTTGATAACTCCTGATTGTGTTATATTATTTTAATTAAGGGAAGCTGGTGCTTTTAAAAATAACAGATACTTGTCACATCTTTATATGCTTGTTCCATGTTCATTGATTCATGTAGTTAATGTTATGATATCCCAACATAATATTTTCTTTAACAAAAATAGTATGTAAATTTTATGTGGGTAAGGTGCCCCCATTCCAGAAGTGTTTGTGAAATATATTGTGCATTTGCTTTCAAATAGGAAAATAAAACCCAGCTAAAAGTAATTTCTTGTAAGAGCCTTGTGATAAAATTTAGAAATTTAAAACTGATATGGTTGCATCTTTGAAAAGTGACTTCATTTTACTTATTTTTTCATGACTTATGATCATTTTATTAAGTCGAGGAGGAGGAGGAGGAGGAAGACAGAAATGAGGAGAATGAGGAGAAGAGAATGATAGCAAAAAGAAAATACTACTTACAGTAGCTAGTTTTCTCAAACTTGGGCCTGTCACAGGTGGCCTTAACATTTCCTTTAGTTTGACTAAATGTTACACAGCCTTCTTCCCACTTCTAGAGCTCTGATCTTCCTCTCACTCTGGCCTTTATAGAATCCAGGTGGTTTAACCAGACAGGTCTCTCTTCTCCCTTTTCTTAGAACATTTATTTTGGAAAAGTTGTGATTGTAAGTCACTTCTCTGACCCATTAAGAAAGAATTTTCCACTTTAGCTCTTACAAACTCTCCAAGACTTTGTTTCAACTGAGCTAAATTAAGACTGAGTTTTGTTCCTCTCTTATATGCCAATAACCTTGAGTGGTCTTCCTTTCCTATTTGACTTTGACCATGTAATTTTTACTTTAACAATCTGTCTCTATCAAAATTACCAGGGTGCTTGTCTAAAATGCACATTAGTTGGCCCAGTACAGTCCTACACAAGTAAAATTCCTGTGGGCCAAGTAATCTCTATGTTCCATCAAATTACATAGGCAATTACAAAATCAAAACCAACCAATGACCAATTATCTGATCCCTACTCTCACAAGCATATTCTCAAATTTCCAGATCCTCTAATTCTTGCTGCTAGACCTCCCTGATAATATCTACTTGAATTTATTTTCCAATTATGCACTGCTTAAATATATAGTTTAATTATTAAGAAAAAGACCTTTGAGTGCTGCTTATCTTCTAAAGCCTGGAATCTATGGAGAAAACTTGCTAGGATTGTTGTAACAAAGTCCCCAAAACTTGGTGGCTTAAACAACAAAAACTTATTGTCTCACACTTCTACAGGCTAGATAGAGGTCTATTGTAAAAGTGTCTACAGGGTTGATTCTTTCTGAGAGCTAGGAAGGAGAATATGTTCCATGCCCATCTCCTAGTTTCTGATGGCTTGCTGACAATCTTCGCTATTCCTTGGCTGGTAGTAATATTACCCAGATCTCTGCCTTCACGTTCACAAGTTGTTCCCCCTGTGTGTATGTCTATGTCAAAATTTCCACGTTTTATAAGGACTCAAGTCATACTGATTTGTGGCCCATCCTACTCCTATATGACCTCATCTTAACTATTTACACCTGCAAATAGCCTGTTTCAAAATAAGGTCACATTCTGAGGTACTGGGGATTATAACTCTAACATATGAGTTTTTGAAGGACACAACTCAAACCATAATAGGTGCACAACTCTAAAGAAGTAGAAGGACTCCAAGCCTACCCTGTCCCTTCTTCTTAGTGGGGAATGTATGTCCCCTATCATCTTTATTGGGGAGTCCGGAAGTTGCTCAAATCAACTTCTTTGGCTTTGGTATAGCAGCAGGTTTTATGTATATAGGTATCAGCAAAAATGACTGAGTTTTATTCCCACAGGCTTTGCCCCATCATCATTACCTTGAAGCCAAAAGTAGAAGGAGAGAGGATGCAGAAAATAATACCCCCACTGAGTGGTTTTTATGAGAAAAATCTCTTTCTACAAAGAAAAACCTTACATTGTATTTCCCAGAAGGCTGCATAGAGCAAGGATTACAGTGTGCTCAAAGGATGACAAGGAAGAATGAAGAAAAAATGTTTAGAGGAAAAAGTGGGAATGAGAAATAAGCTTTGATTTAAAGACTTACTATTCTTTCATGAATAGCTTTTACTTTTTATTTTTGGTCTAAACAAGAAAAAGTATTATTTTCATTTAAAAGTAATGCTTTCAGTAAGAAAATAAAAAGAAAATGTATTTTCTAGGAAATGGTACCTGATGAAAGAACTTTTCTTTCTGTATGCTTCATTATTTAAAAAGTTTAGGGTACTGCAAAACTATGAAGACAGCAAAAAAAAAAAAAAAAAAAAAAAAAATCAGTAGTTACCAGGGACGGGGCAGAGAGAGGGATGAATCAGCAGAGCACAGGGGATTTTTTTTAGGTCATTGAATATAATCTGTATGATATTACAATGTGTAATACATGTCATTATACACTTGTCCAAACTCGTAGAATATAAAATACCAAGAGTGAACTCTAACATAAACAATTGACTTTGGGTGATAATGATGTGTCAATGGTGCTTCATCAATGCTTACAAATGTACCACTGTGGTGGGGGGTGTTGATAATGGGGAGGCTATGTATATGAGAGGGCAGGGGTTATAAGGGAGATCTCTGCATCTTCCTGGAAATTTTGCTATCCACCTAAAACTGCTCTTCTATGAACTGTATCCTGCAGTAAACATTCCAGTACAAGTGTCTATTTGATAAAATGACTTGTTTCCCGTTGGGTAAATACTCAGTACTGGGATTGCTGGATCGAATAGTAGGTCTACTTTTAATACTTTGAAGAATCACCATACTGCTTCGCATAGAGGTTTTACTGATTTGCAGTCCCTACCAACAGTATATAGGTGTTCATGCTTCATCCATACCAGCATCTATTGTTTTGGACTTTTCAATAAAAGCCATTCTCACTGAGGTAAAGTGTATCTCTTTGTGGTCTTAATTTACATTTCCCTGTTGATTAGTGATGCTGAGCATTTTTTTTCATATATGTTTATTGGCCATTTGTTTATCTTCCTTTAAAAAGCTTCTGTTCATATCTTTTGCCCACTTTTTAATTGAATTGTTTGCTTTTTCCTTGCTGATTTGCTGGGGTTCTTTGCAGATTCTGATTATTAGCTAGCCCTTTATCAAATGCATTGTGTGGCATATGTGTATCATGTAATGTTACTCAGTCATTAATAAAAAGGATGAATTAATGTCTTTTGCAATAATTTAACAATTTGAATGGAACTGGAGACCATATCCTATGTGAAGCATCTAAAGAATGGAAAAAAAATACCACATGTACTCGTTATTAAATTGGAACTAACTGATGTGCACATGTGTGCAGAGAGAAGGAAAACTCAGTAGAAATCAAGCAGGGAGGAGGAGGGGAGAGGGGATGGGTGAAAACCTACCTAATGGGTACAATGGACACTATTTGGGTCATGGGCACAATTATAACCCTGACTCAAGCATTACAAAAGCAACCCATTCAATCAAAAGTATTTGTACCTCTATACTATTTTGAAATATAATAATAATAAACTGCTCTAAAAAATAAAGTCTTTGAATAAAAGAAACGTTCATATTAAAGGATAATTCTATTTACAGAGCAGAAGGCTGCATAGAGGCATGAAGAATTGCACATTCTACAAATTTATGACTCCACATTAAGGACTGTTTTAAAATCTGAGGCATAAAGTCTTCTCTCTTTGCAGGCCTGTGTGACTATACTAGAGAAAGCTCAGGGCAGCATGATCAGGGACTGAAAGTTTTGTGAGCAATTTATAAACAGCATTCAGCAACACAGTGAAACTGACCGGGAGGATATATAAGAAAAAGAGAGAGGAAAGGAAGGGGAGGGAAGGGGAGGGAAGAAGAAAGCGAGGAGAGAGAGAAGAGAAGAAAGAAAGAAAGAAAGAAAGAAAGAAAGAAAGAAAGAAAGAAAGAAAGAAAGAAAGAAAGAAAGAAAGAAAGAAAGAAGGAGAGAGGGAGGGAGGAAAAGAAAGGAGAGGGAAAAGAAAAGAAATCATGGGCTTGTGAGCTCCCATGTAAGCTCAACTCCTGGTATTTCCAATTTTAGTTCAGATTTAGGTAGTGAGAAACTCAGGTAAAAGAGGGGATTATTGGGATATCTAAATAGTTGAGGAGCAAAATAAGTGTTTCATAAAAATTTTCTATGTACTTTTTTTCACCTCCACCAAGAAATGCAAATACGATGCTTGATTTGTTGTGTCTAGATTCCTTTTTCTCATTGTACTTTCTTAACATGATAGTGCTTTTCAACTAATCCTATGTTCAATTAAAACATAATTTTCAATTCAGTTTTCTTTCTAGATTATTGTTCTTATATTTTTGTACAACCACCTAAAGCCTATTTTACTCTTCCATTAATAAATGCAACTCTGCACATCAGAAATTTTCAAAAAGTTCAATGTTGGATAATATGGAAGTTAATGATGTCTACTCCTGAACAACTTTTCCCCCTCAGTGATTCTACCTCAAATTTCGGGAGTGCATGGTAATATATCTTGTCAAAAATCTGAATGTGGTTCTGATATGGCCTCTTAGAAGTTCAACCTCCTTGCTTTTCATCCCCAGAGCAAACATTTTTCCAGTATTATAGTGAAAAAATTACCTGTATAAAAATATTAAGTTAAATTATTTATTTTTAAAACATTCTGATCATCCACTGTTCAGTGTAGTAGTCACTAGCCACACATGGCTCTTCGAGTTGACATGTGCTGGAAGTGTAAAATGCACCCTAGATTCCGAAGATTCCGAAAATTATGACATCAAAAGGCTTTATATTGATTACATATTGAGTGATACTATTTGGGATATATTTATGTAACCTAATAAAATTTTATTTGAAATGTCACTTCATCCATTTTTCCATTTCTGATATTATAATTAAACTCACTTGAAGAGTCTAGGAAAATCTTTTCCATTTAATTTAATTTTGGTCAATAACATTGCTAAAATAAGTTTCCAGTTTCACAGACTTTTGACTATAAAAACATGTTTGTTCATTTTTATGTGGTTGGCTTTATATTTGTGCCTATGCTTTAAAGAAAAGTCTATACCCCGAGGTATTACAGAGTCAGAGAAACTATAAGGAAAAAGTGTTTTCCCAAATATTGTAGTGAGTAAAGTCATTTACCAAAGGCAGAACAAATAATACATAATGCATTTTTTCAGGAATGATTGTTTCAATGATTTCTTGTGCCACTTAAAACCTCTTGAGTAAGCTAAATACAAATCATGTGAGAAATTGACTAGACGGAATTTTTTACTCAGAGGTTTTAATGCTGTCTTTGATGAAAACCATGTTTGGGCTTTGGAGCCGCAGGAACATCCTCAGAGATTCACTCATGGGGATAAAAAATATTAATATTTTGAACAACACAAAAAGTGATACAAAAAAGATCACAAAACCAAACAGATCACAAAACCACAGGTATGCTTTTTATTTATTTTTATTTTTCCAAGATAGGATTAAATGAGAAATATATACCATTTTAAAAAATATATGTAAATGATTTTATATGTATTTGTTTTTAAATTAAGAATCTCCCCTTACATGTAAAGCACATCACGATTGCTAGGAAAAATCTAGCAATTGTTATCAACTTATTTGTATGTGATAACTCAGTAATGTTTTAAAAAGATAATTTCAATCTAATATGGACAAAAGGAAGAATTAATTTGAAAGACATATGTCGATATATTCACTCAACTGTCACTGTCTTAACTTTCTCATATCGATAACTTATATTTTGTCTAAGCCATACCACCCTGAACATGCCCGATATTATCTAATAACTAATATTTTTATGAATACTCGTACCGAACATAGACCTGGGAATACATTTAAGAATCAACTGCATATTTAAAGAAAATAAAAAAATTATTGCCACCTAATACAGGCTGTCGAAGCCTCCTGCTAGGACTAGCTTTGATTCCTAGTGTACAGTGCACTTTTTGGTGTTTAGTTCATCAGATTTAATTGCCTCTGAGATGGTAAATATCTGTCATTTGTTTACAAATATTATTCCACTCTCTACTAGCTTTCATTTGTGAATTTTGACAATACGTAATTGTTAGATTTAAATTTTCTCAGTAACATCTAGCTATTAACACCACAGTAATAATAAGATGGATGAACAGGCTCTTACAAAGAACACCCTTATTTATAATTGGCAACTTGACTATCTATAGAGAAGTGTGATGACCGTTGTGTCGCATGAATTTTAATACTCAGATTATTCTTTCATTTTTGGACATTAGGAACTCACGTTTATCCTCACTAATTTTAATTCATTCTTTTTTTTTTTGAGCTGATTTCCCAAAATATATTACCACTCAAGTTGACTTATCTTGTTACATTAAAAAACCTACTCTGTCAAAGTAGTCCATTGAGTACATACATAGTGCTCCAACTGTATCTACGTACAACCAAAACTCCATTTTAAGTGTACAATTAAATGATTTTCAGTGAATTTACCGAGGTGTACAGTGAATCATATGAATCAGTTTTTGAGGAATTCCTTTCCCCTATTGAGACCCCTAATTCTGCTCCCCAACTACTTTTCAAGCATATCCCACCTCTCCCCAGTGACCCCCC